>JAEDXX010000263.1:0-109274 GCA_021725515.1 Epicauta chinensis
ATTGAATTACAGGACTAATCATGTTGCAGCTACAGGCTGAGCCTAGTTTCAGCCAAAAATAAAGTCCTGGAAAAGCTTGTTGCTGCTAGACGACTAGCCTGTTGTATTAACAAAAAAATATATGGAGTTTTGAAATTTAATTGTAATGTAATAATATTAAATCACAATTAGACGAAAGTTAAATTTTATAATATTGATTTGAATCTTACATATACTTAGAGTCAAAAACTGAACTTCTTATACCATATTCTGCTAATTCCAATTATTCTTGTAGCTACAACAAGACTCTGACTTGTTGCAGCAATAGGACTCAGCCTGTGGCAGCTACGAGATTAGTCCTGTTGCTGCTACAAAATTTGGCCTGCAGCTGCTACAGGATTAGTCCTGTTGTAGCTACAGGTCTTTCCTGTTGATACTAAGAGTCTAGTCTTGTTGTGGTTGCATTGTTGGTCATGTTGCAGCTACAGGATCATGTAGCACCTACAGGTTTATTTCCGTGTAGTATTTCAAATTCTGCATCGATTTTGTGGCTCATCGTCTTTATGACCTTTAGATTTGTTGGCAACGTTTAACGATTAATATTTACTGCTTTCCCTAATAAATTAGTACTTCCAGTTGAAACTTTTAACAATCTTTTGACCTTAATAATTGTGCGCTTCCATTGGCGGATTTAATATGTTGCCTAAATCCACCACTAAAGCGACACTTATTGATAAAATTTGTTCCCCCATAAAATAAGTATAGAATTTGTTTGACTTCATCGTAATCGTAATACCGTTTGTTTCAGGCTAAAGGTACAAGAGTCGCGGAAGGGGAGATTACTATATTACTATATTACAGACGACTTTTCTCTCTCCCCCCTTCACTCCTACCAACCACCCTCAGCATTGCCAAGCTCACTACCTGCCGCTCACCCTCCCAACCTTCCACTGAACCCTTCCCCCTCCCATCACACACAACTCAAAAGGCTTTCTTATAGATGGCTAAACTACTCCACGGATTTTAAATGATTGATAGATACCTATCCAAAAAGTACGGTGAAATATAACTTCTTACGATACTACTTATAAATAAAATTTCAGGTCCATTTCAGGCAAATACTTTTATTATACCAATATTGCACATTTACAAACTAGTTATAATTCTATAAATAAAATAGTATTATCTAACGCGTCGCTTTAGTCCAAACCAAAATCCATTTTCTGCAAGTAAATTAAATGAATTCTTACTAATCTTCACTGGTATTTCCGTCTTTTCTACTGGTACAATCTCGAAATGTCTCAAAATGTAGAAGAATAAAGCCTTCGTCTCTAATAAGGCAAATCTAGAACCAATACAATTCCTTGGCCCGGTTCCAAATGGAATATAAGTGTACGGATTAATTTTATGTTTATTCTCATCATTGAAACGTTCCGGTTCGGGATAATATTTTGGATCATGGTGAAGACCAAAAATCGGTATTGCTATTAAATCACCGACATTTAAATGCAATGGTTTTTCGTCCGGTTCTATTGGTTCGATTGTATACGGTTTTGTACAAACTCGATCTGTCATAATAGCACTCGGCCATTTACGTAATGTCTCAGATAGTACCATATCCATATATTTCATCGTCATTAAAGCTTCGTATGTCAGTTTATCGTTGCATTCATCAGCGATTTTATCAATTTCGTTTCGTAAACGTTCCTGAATATCCGGATTTATACCCAATTCATAACCCATAAAGGACATAATAGTTGCAACTGATTCGAAACCAGCAAGAAAGAATATGAATGCTTGAGATGCTATATCAATATCTGTGATTTCATTCTTAATTACCGTCGATTTTGTTATATTAGATTCTTCAACAGTTGCAAAACCTTCACTTTTATCATTTGTCGAGTTTTCTTCATGTTTTAAACCATTTTTACGTGCATCTAATAATAATTGAATAATATCAGGACGTACAATTCCCTGTTCTTCACGTTGTTTGATATTTCCTTTTATTAAATTCACAAAAAAGTTGGTTGCTTTTCTGGATATTATTGTTAACGGCAGATATTTGAATAATTGAGGAAATAAGAATATTCCAAAGAATTTCAGATTTCGCCAAAATCCACTTAAATTAGCCGCATCTCGACCCATCACATAAAACTCATTATTTGGTTCTTTTAATGAATCACATTTTATACCGAATGCAATTGATGCAATTACATCATTAGTATAACGTGTAAACGTGTCTTTCATCTCAATCGTAGTAATGTCTTCGTTCTTCTTCAAGAAATGTTGAACGAATTGCTCAGCAACTTCGGTCATCAGTATAAACATTTGTCGCATTTTACGACTCGTAAATGCTGGACTTGCTAGTGAACGTATGTAGCGCCACTTTTCACCTAACATTTACAAAGACAATTAATTAGGTCAAAAGCTGCAATTGAATTTCTCACCCTTAAGGGAGATGAGATTGCCGGATAATAATTCTTCTGATGCATTTGCAAAGTCACGATGATCCAAGAAGTGATCAAAATCTTTTACCGCAATCTGTTTAATTAGTTCAGGATCACGTAGAACTAAAGATGGGGTAAACATCTGGTAGATTCCACAATATCTAAATTTTTAATTTCACTTGATAAGATTAAAATTAATAAACAAAGAAAAAAGTATAAACCTTGAATTAGGGTTGGAATTGTAGAAATATTTAACCATATCAATGGACGTCTGTTGTTTTGTTAGGATACCATAACTATCACCAAGAATCGGTTTGGGATTTGCTTGTTTAACACCTTTTTCTACCCAATATTTATACGGTTTTATTAAAAACCAATACGCTAATATTACACAGGTGATCAAAATTAAAAACCAAAACATTTTGAATTAGATTTGATAAATTGATGATTTTAATCACAAAAACACACTCGAGAGAACTTGTTAGGGGGCGAACTGGAAAGTTGTTGTTGTAGTGCTAGCAAATTTATACAAAATGTTGGGAGTAGATCATATAGTTTATAATATACAGCTGGATAATATGTAGTTTAATTGCCTGCAAAGAGAGTAGGAGAAGTGACAGATTATCCATCAATTTGAGGATGGAAAGGGAAATTAGGATAATCATATCTGTGCTATATATAACAAATTATAGATAATGTTTTTTTACAAGGATCGATAGTTTCTCATATCACAGAATGAAGGTCAAGTGGATTGTTTATAATTTTGAATTCGATTATTTTAAATGTACATACATAAATGGCAAAATAAGAAAAAGTATCTAGTATCTTTGTTTCTTGTATTCAGATTTTTTTATTAATTCTGTCATTTAAATAAAACTCAAAATAACGGAACCATCTGCTATTTTTGTTTTTTTTTTTATGTAGAAACATCTTTTTCATGCATATAATTACGGACGCGATATTTTTATTATTGAAACCTTGGACTTTTATATTATGTTTCATGATGCATCCTAGGAGTTGCTGAAGAAGAGAGTACCACATCCTATAGTCCACGAATGAAGTCTACAGATGGGCAAAGTTACATTAAACGGCTCATAATTGAATGCTCTCTGTTGATTTGTGTAAACGTGCCTCAAATGTGTTTCTTCGTTTTTTAATATTCCTATCTTCAATTTCTGTCAATACGTTCTAGTGCGGATTATTTGTCGTTGTTGCTGGTAGCCTTGTAGCATCTATAATTTGCAGGATGCTGTTCTCCACAGTTTACGCAAGTGGGTGCTTCATTGGATATTTTATTGCATCACTTTGTTGAATGTTCTCCGTTGTAATTCACGCAACGTGATTTTTTAGTGCACAATAATTTTTAGTTTGTCCATATCGTTGACAGTTGTGGCATTGTGGTGTATTCCAAACTTCCGCTGTTGGATAAAGTATGACTTTACCACCTTGTACAGCAAATAGCTATTATTTATCCTCAATGGCCAGTTTTTATATAGATTTATAGGCCTAAAGTACATAATGAAGTAACTGAACAAACAGCACAAAGATGATGACGGCAGATTAAAATCAAAGGAACAAAATTACAAATGCACTTAATCGAAACAAAACATCCATTCGACAACAACAATCAATGAACATAGAACTCATACAGAAAGAGATGATAGGAGGCAATCTAGTACAGCGGAGCATATACAGAGTGTTGCAGCCCAAGCGCTCATCGTTCATAGCTTCTTCAATTATTAAAATATCCCTTTGCAACCTTCAAGAACTTAAACTTAAGGTCCTTAGGTGATCTAGTTTAAGATCTTGAGGGTTGGGTACGAATATTTTAATAATTGAAGAAGTTATGAAAGGTGGGCGCTTGAGCTGAAACAATCTGTATAAAAGTATCGACATCGAATAGCAGAGCAAATCGCATTATAATAAAGAAGAAAATTATTGAAGCATAAAAAACAATAATAGCATATTCAACCAAACATATGGCAACTTCTACTCTCCGATATCAACCAATTGTTAGTCCATTAAAGCGAAAAATCAATCAGAACGATTCGATTTAGGTATAAACTGGCGTTGAACATAATCCACACTTACATAATTGTGAAAAGAAAAGCAATTACTTATCCGCTACAGTGAATTTAAATTCAATAAACAGTTATTGTTAAATTATCACTTATTTGTTGAGTCAATAACAATAAACGGCTTAAACCAACGCAGAAACAATATAAAGATACAAAATTTCTAAATAATATAAGTACAGTTACTAAAGCTCAGTTTGACATTCTAAATTTAGAGTCATTCGGGGTAAAAAGACGCGGGGTGTTAGTAGGCGGGAGGGCTGGGTTGACAGCAACGAGTGCTGCTTCAGAGCCCATCACTTATCACTTCTTGAATAGTGCGCCTTGTGCGGGGTGGAATACAAGAAAAAAGTCCATGGCAAAGGAACTGTCCTAAAATGTTACGCTGTAAATTTTCTATAAAGCTCTAATTGTCACCATTGAAAGAATGCGATGAATACTGTTGGGGCGTCACAATGACAATTTCTATAAATTTGCCTGCATACGTGTAAAAATGTCAGTTGATAAACTTACATTGCATCAAAACGTTTAGTGTACAATTCGTGTATTTCGAAGAAGATGTTTTACATTTTAATCTTTTGCATAATATTAGCTTATTTCTTTTTAATAAAACTGTATAACTTTTGGCAACAGAAATGTGTTAAACAAACAAATCCTTTGCTGTTCTTCGGTGATAATTTAAGCAATATTATTGGACCACGGAAATTTGCTGAATTTATCTCAAAAGCCTACAATTCACATCCGAATACTAGGTGTGTTCTATGTTCTCCTCTTTTTTTGATTTATCTTATATTGATTTTGTTATCAAAAATGCAGATATGTAGGAATATATCAGTTTTCGCGGCCGATTTTAATTATACGCGATCCTGAATTGATCCGACAAATCACAGTGAAGAAATTCGATCATTTCATGAATCATGTTGGAAATCTACCGAAGAATGCAGAGCCTTTATGGTCCCGGCATCTTCTAGCACTTAAAGGTTGGTATTAAGTGAATTATCTTATTTGAAATTTTATTGCAACGCTATAGAGCTACAAGAGACAGTATGCGGCTCGTTTAATATTAAGGGTGAATCCTGAGTTTTCTATAACACAAAGTGAATTCAGAAGGGGTCGAAGCTCAACCACAACTCCAAAAATATAGAGTATGTGCATCATATTCCAAAAGCACTTATTAGAGAGTATCCCAGCACTTCTCGAGGCTGACGTTGTTTCTTTCCAGAAAAAGCAATGACTTCTGACGAACAATTTTTGTTTATCAATGATTTTGAAAGAAAAAAACAGTACGTTGCCTGAAGCGGCAATATTTCAGGGGTGACGAGAACGGTCTTAATTCACAATCAGACGGATAATTATCAACGTCCAGCCAGGGGCCCGGATAATAGTCTTTTTTTTTGGAAGGGGCCCTACATGAGGGCCACAAACTGCGGTCTTTTGGCCCGTTGTGCACCTCCAATTTCCGGAGCCTTACCACACCTGTTCCAATTCTCTAATGAAGCTCAGTAGCCTGCCGTGTTCGGCTTTCCGAATGTCTTCTGGTTCCAAAAATCGTCGTCTCAGGTGTCGGTCAGGCCCTTTGATGAATATCCTTGACTGACGCAGTCCTTTGTGTTCTCTGCATTCCTTCAAGTGGGATGTAGAGGTCCATTACCCCAGAGCCCTTTTCTGACGAATTTTTGGGGAGATAATAGGTTGGCCTAAAGTGTCACGAAAATTTGGACTGGCCCTGGTTGAACCTTAAACTTAACCGATCTCGGACGTTAGACATTTGAGCTGAATACAATTTGTTATATTGTAGAGTAGCCATACTGCAAGAGGAACTACACTAGAAAACTCAGGCTTTACCATTAACTTCGTTTTGTGGCCTAAATATTCATTAATCTACTATAATAAGCACAATTTATAATGAAATTTAAATTTATGCTTGAATTTCCAGATAAAGAGTGGCGCGACATGCGATTAACATTAAATCCAACATTTACAAGCGGTAAAATGCGACACATGTTTGAATTAATGACCGAAATATCTGAACAATTTATTCAACATTTCTTAAATAAATCTGATGAAATTGTAACAATTGATATGAAAGATATATATTCACGTTACGCCAATGATGTTATAGCATCAATTGCATTTGGTATAAAATGTGATTCATTAAAAGAACGAAATAATGAATTTTATTTGATGGGTAAACAAATAGTTAATCAGAACGATATATGGAAGAATATAAAATTTTTCGGTTACCTTCTAGTATCGAAATTGGACCAATTCCCAAATTTTGGATTTTTTTCAAAAAGAGCTGGAGTCTTTTTTGTTAATTTAATAAAACAAACCATTAAACAACGTAAAGAACATGGAATTATACGACACGATATGATACAATTCTTTGATGCATGTAAAAATGGTTGTATTGAAGAAGTTAATAAAGCAAAATCGAGACTAACTCAGAACAAACAAATAACAGAGATGGATTTAGCAGCATATGGAGTTTCTGACTTGGATTTAATTATTAACGTTATGTGTTTCATGGGTTATGAACTAGGTGTTAATCCAGATATTCAACAACGTTTACGCGACGAAATTGATAAAACTGCTAAAGAATGTAATGATAAAGTAACATATGAAGTTTTAATGAAGATGAAATATATGGACATGGTCGTATCGGAAACATTACGCAAATGGCCAAATGCTTCTCTAACTGATCGTATTTGTACAAAACAATTTACCATAGAACCAACACAACCCGATGAAAAACCAGTACATTTAAATATCGGTGATGGTATAGTAATACCAACTTTTGCAATACATCATGATCCAGAATATTATCCCGATCCAGAACGTTTCGATCCGGAACGTTTCAATGTTGAGAATAAACATAAAATTAAACCATTTACGTATATACCGTTTGGATTAGGACCTAGGAATTGTATTGGTTCTAGATTTGCCCTAATGGAAATTAAATCTCTATATTTTTATATTTTGAGAAATTTTGAAATTGTACCAATTGAAAAAACACAAATACCGGTGAAAATCATTAAGAAAACATTCAACATAACAGCAACAGATGGTTTTTGGTTTGGTTTTAAGCGGCGTAATCGTTGAGTCATCGATTGATATCGATTGTAATTTGTAAAATAAATAAATTTCGTTTAATATCATTGACTTATCACAAAATCAAACATCTACTTGTGAAAAAAATCAACAACACAATAGATAATTATACCTGTGCTTAGAATGTTCTCGCGCAGTATTTAATGAATCAAGTACAAAGTTCACAAAAAAAAAAACATTTATATTAAAAAATTATGTTACTTATTAGCGTAGCCACCGACAGGCGCGGATGTAGACTTTTGGGGGTCAAACTAATTATTTCAGGATCCTTCTTTTAAGATGGAAAAAATGAAGACTCGTCGACTTGGGGGGCCCGAGGATTAAGCCTCATTGGCCTCATGGTAAAAATTGATCGATAACTACAGTAAAAGTAAATTATAAATGAAATTCCGGAAATGCGTCCATATTTTCGAAAGATGAAAAAATTTATGCTTAGAATCTAGACATTCAAATAATATACTGGAAAGTATTAATTAGACATACCCTGGTAGAAATTGCCCGACTATTGCCCGACTATTCCCGATTTTCGACCAGCGCCCGATCGGGGAATGAAAACAGGGCCCGATTTCGTGAACCCTATAAGGTGCCAGAGCGGGGCCAATTCTATTAACCTGATTGACTAGAATCCAGTTAGGTGACTAATCGGGGCTGATTATTAGGCCCACATTACAGGAGCAGAGTCGGGAGCCTAGTGAGTTTAAATGCAATTAGCCCGGTGATCATGCACCTGACCGGGTAACTGGCCGGGCAGAATTTTGTTAGCCCGATCTCTTATGCCCTGTCGGAAGCCTGACGAGGTCGAAGCCATGAATTCTGAAAAACATTTACCCGATCAGGCAACTAACTGGGCAAAATATGATAAACATAATCATATAAGCCTGATCGGGTATCTGTAGAGGCTAAACATAAGTATCCCGACAATGTTTTACCCGATCGGGCAACTTACCGGGCAGAAAGTCGAAAACCCGAGTATGTAAGCCTGATCGGGTATCTCGACAAGTTTCCGTTAGATGGCAGGCCGGATATAGTTCGCGAACACTTGACTAACATAAGTTCTATATAGACCCGACCTTTTTTTTTTAAATGAGGGGACGTAGTGAGCGCCTTTTGGGCATAACTCAACAAGTGGATATAGACCCGACCTGCCGGAACATCATCGTGCTTCGACATTAGATCAGAAGGCATGACCGCCGAGTACTGCCAGCACCAAAGCCTGAAGTGAACCTTCAGCACGTCTTCGTCGACAGATGAGCCATCTATTATAAAAACTGTTCCTGCTAGAACTAAAATTATAGTGGTCATCAATTTGTATTTTATACTGTTGTAAATAAATTGTCGTCTTCTGGAAACCAAGACGTTATTATTTATATTTTGGTTGATGGGATTGTCAGGGTTCAGTCAAAGTCCCATCTCCAATAAATATTGAATACTGTTTATTGTGTGTATTGAGAAATACAGATTTTATTATTATGTCGAATTCTTGTTACGACTGCAAAGATGCGGTCGGGTTGATTGCCAGGAAAGCAATGCTGGCGGCTGTAAATGTCGCTCCTTATATACGTTCAGAGCGACATCCATTCGGTAGCCGTGCATAACTAGCGACGTCGTGGATGATGCTCTGCGGCGTGGCGTGGTGCGGCGTTGCCACATTCGCTCGATGTTGTACTGAGCGGTGTTGTCAGTTGTATGATGTTTAGATCGCCACAGTACTCCCTCCCCAGTGAGCGGGAAATTTTCAAATATTGAAGCGAACGATTTTGTGTTTGCTCTCGATGGCTGACGTGGATGGCGGCAAGGCGTACGAGTGTTCTTGCATCACTTGAAATTCGTTCGGCAGGTATGCCGGTTTCAGGCGGTCGATGGATACGGTGTCCCGTTTACCGTTCACGTCGATGGTGAAGTACTTTGCGTTACGCTCCAGTACTCGATGCGTTACCATTGGTTGATCGGCGCGTTACCGTTGATTGATGCGTTACCATTGGTCGATCGGCGCGTTGCCGTTGATTGATGTGTTACCATTGGTTGATGCGTTACCATTGGTTGATTGGCGCGTTGCCGTTGATTGATGCGTTACCGTTGGTTGATTGGCGCGTTGCCGTTGATTGATGCGTTACCGTTGGTTGATTGGCGCGTTGCCGTTCGCTGGTCGCTGATGAAGAGACGGTTTTGTGTTTCGGGACCATCGTTGACCGTCTTTAATGACGATGGTCTGGTGCGTTTCCCTGGTTGTATTCGCAGGGCGGTCGACATTTGCGGGCTTCCTCACCGAACTTGTTGTGGTAGAAACAGTTTCCATTCTGGCTCTCGGACGTACGTGGCCTGGAACTTGACCGCGGTCGTGATCGTGGTCGTGATCGTGGTCGTTGGTTGTGGGTGAGGCGTTCTACCAACTTTGTGAGGGTTGCTACTTGTTGTTGTAGCTCCGTCATGGTGCTACTGTGTGCACAGTCGGTCGCCTTATTGACTGCGGCGATGTTGTATTGGGAGGCTGGTGTGGTTTCCTGTATCTTGTCGGCCAGGGCGGCGATTTCTGATAACTCGCAGTGGTTCTGAGTTGCTAGTATCGCCTGCATATTGGTCGGCAAGCGTGCTAACCACAGTGTTTTCAGAAAACTGTCGCTCACGGTGTTGTCTGCCAGGTTTCGAAGATGTCGCAGGAATTGCGATGGTGTTCGATCACCGATTGCCTCGTGTTCGAGGAGTTGTCTCATACGCTTTTCCTGTGAATCAGACAATCGCCTTACCAATTCCTTTTTTAATGTTGTGTACTTGTCCGTGGCTGGCGGGTTGGATAGGATGTCTTCGACCTCTAGTGCGTACTTGTTTTCGAGATTGGCGCAGACATGATAGAACTTTGTAGAATCTTCCTTTATTCCACGTAAGATGAACTGGCTCTCCAATTGTACGAACCATAAAGCTGGTTTCGCGGCCCAGAACGGGGGTACCTTTATGCTTACGCGTTCGACGGTCGGGTTCGGTTCGCCACTCGGAGGGATGGCGGTGGTCTCGGGCGTTGTCATCGTAGACGGGTTGACTGGCTACTTCCTAGTTGGGCAGCCCCTTTGTCTGACGTCTTCCGCGTAGTCGAACGGCTTCCTTGTAGTCGTTTCTTCTGTCGGGGTCACCACTTTGGTTGATGGGATTGTCAGGGTTCAGTCAAAGTCCCATCTCCAATAAATATTGAATACTGTTTATTGTGTGTATTGAGAAATACAGATTTTATTATTATGTCGAATTCTTGTTACGACTGCAAAGATGCGGTCGGGTTGATTGCCAGGAAAGCAATGCTGGCGGCTGTAAATGTCGCTCCTTATATACGTTCAGAGCGACATCCATTCGGTAGCCGTGCATAACTAGCGACGTCGTGGATGATGCTCTGCGGCGTGGCGTGGTGCGGCGTTGCCACATTCGCTCGATGTTGTACTGAGCGGTGTTGTCAGTTGTATGATGTTTAGATCGCCACAATTTTAATGCGAATAATAATAGTAACAATGTTGTCCAAAGTCGGACTAAATTTACATTCCAATAGGTTTTCCTTTGTTCTACCAAGTTTACCCTACCAGAAATTTCAGCCACGGCCTTCTCAAACAGCGTTACATTCTGATCAGTCTAACAGTCGGAGTGATTTCAGAAAACCCGGTCAGGTTTTCAGATTTGTTTCCCGATCATGCAACTAAACCAACGCCCGATCGGGCAACCAAATTGCTCCCCGATTGTTTACCCTACCAGAAATTTCAGCCAGGGCCTTCTCAAAAAGCGTTACATTCTGTTCGGGCAAACAGTCGGGGCGAATTCTCGGGCCCCAATATCAAACAGGGCAAATTGTTCGGAACCTGGTCAGGTGCCCGGAATCATTTCTACCAGGGTATTTTTAAACAATAATTAATAGCTAACTGGTTTCATAATGGACCTTCAAATACTAGTAGTCGGCGGATAGTAAATAAAAGTAGTATTTTGATTTTGATTGGTAGCCATCTTTGGTGTGAAGGTTAATAAAATCATAAAAATATTATTATTGCAAACACAAACATTTGCACATTTTCTATAAGAGTAGACAGGAAAAACACCCATATTAACAAAAGGAGTTGTATAGTTCTAGCACTCACTTAGAAGATCAAAGTCAAATTAATAAAACTAAGCCACAATCGATTCGGTCACAAAAAATGTAATGGAAGTGGTTGCCGATGAATATCTACCAAAATTGTTAAGTTTATAAATAACCAGATGTGTTTTGTCGAATTTTGAAACAATTATTTCCATTATAAATTCATTTGTAAACAGAAAATATCAATAGATGCAGCTACTACCGGATTTTTTCGCCAAGTATATGCAATTTAAGATTTCTACCTTAAAATGACGAATTATGAAGTCAGCGGGCTATAAACCCAACAAAATTTGCCCAACTATACTTCTCTAAATGGTTATTTATAACAGTTTCCTTTATTAAGAAATCCAAGGCCGGACTAATGATGGAAAGTGGCCGGGGTGTTTAGCAGTCAACATCGGCCTACGATACTTTTTACAGTAACAAATCAACAGAAAAAATTTAAAAATTAATATTCCAATAACAAAAAATATACAAACATACAAAACAAAAACAGGGTGGGCAATCCATCCAAGCGGATAGGAAGAGTTTCGTTATTATTCATTGTTAAAATTTCTAAATGAGTCAAAAATATAGAGAGAAAATAGAAAATAAGTGGGTAATTTGAACGACATCTATTGTAGCTTATAAGAATTTACCCAAGATATGCCAAACATCTGCCATCTTCGTTGTGGAATTTTGGAATATCATAGTAAACGATCAGGATTGTTTATTATTATCTTTTTCTTTTGTTTACATCTAGCGATTATATTGTCTTTAGCATCATTTATATTTCAGCAAAACTATTTGATCTCTGTCTTTCTCCAATATTAATGGCAGGTATCAATCATGACAAGGAAAGTCGACACGTTTATTAAGATTATTAAGTGTGAGTGAAATTTACAACTGCATTTCATTATTTATTTTTCCGTTTTTTCTCTCTAACTTGTTTTAACGACTGTACAAATTTTAACAATGAGCATTAACGAAATTCTTCCTGTGCACCTAGATGGTTTGCCCACCCTGTATATACTGTATTTGAAACGGAAACATACTGTGTACCTAACAGTTTACTTCAAATGTCAATATAGAATTAATTTTATAAGACACCGGTCGATTGGGCAGCGCCCTCGATGAATCTATAGTGAACTAGTTTTACTAGTTTGACTTAAATCTCTCAAGTCATTTCGTCGACTATATAATGAAATTCTCCCGAATATGTAAAACGTAAATTGATCAGAAATCTTATCAGTCAAAGATAAACTACAAACAAATACGAGCTGTTTTTTTTATACATTTATATTAAACATATTTTCTAGGGTGAGCCAAAATGACTAACCTATCGAATTTATGGTCTCAAAAGGGCCTATATGTTGAGAAAAAAATTCTCCCATTGGGAAAAATTCTTAACTCAATTTTAAAAGGTGTCGGTGGCCATTTGAAATTTCCCATTTAAACAGCACGCAAAAAAATGTGTGTCCATTAAAAATGCTATAACTTTTGAATCGTTTAAGATAAAAATGTTGTCCAGGCACATTCTTGTAGGGCATTAAATTCTCTAAAAAATGCTTCAGAGTTGATTTTTTTAACTCAAAAATTCATATACTTACGGGCTATGAAAGTTGATGAAAAACAGATGTGTTTAGTTTAAAGCTATTTTGGAAATTTTCATTAAAAATGCTATAACTTTTGAACCGTTTGAGATTAAAATTTTATCTAGGCATATTCTTGTAGGGCATTAAATTCTCTAAAAAAGTGTTTTAAAGTTGATTTTTCAACTCAAAAATTCATATACTTACGGGCTATGAATGTTGAAAAAAACATATCTAAATTTCATCAACTTTCATAGCCCGTAAGTATATGAATTTTTGAGTTAAAAAATCAACTTCAAACACCTTTTTAGAGAATTTAATGCTCTACAAGAATATGCCTGGATAAATTTTTTATCTCAAACGGTTCAAAAGTTATAGCACTTTTAATGGACAAAATTTTTTTTGCATGTTATTTAAATGGGAAATTTCTAATGACCTTTTAAAATTGACCTAAAAATTTTTCTCAATGAGAGAATTTTCTTTCCAACATATAGGCCCTTTTGACACCATAAATTCGATAGGTTAATCATTTTGGCTCACCCTAATATTCTCATTAGAATTATTAGTCTATTTATTGTTTCTATTTCAAGAAATTGAAATTATATAGACTTCCACCTTTAGATACAATTTAATTATTGCATTTATGAAGAAAATCCAGCATAAACCCTTCACTATTGTTTATGAAAATCCTAAACCTAAAATATTCTGAAAACAATCTCGGTTGTCAGAGAATCAACGATGATTTTCGCTATTACCGAAATGGTGTGCGTCATACTCACATTTCATATAAATTCGACAGTATCCGATCGTAAAAAACCAGTCGTCGACTAAAAATAAGCCACATCAAATGTTTTTCTAACTCGACAACAATGTTTTGGATTCTAATTTTAATCATCTGTGCAATATTAGCGTATTGGTTTTTAATGAAACCGTATAATTATTGGCTAGAAAAAGGTGTTAAACAAGCAAAACCGATACCGCTTTTCGGTAATAGTTGGAGCACTGTTGCTAGAACCCAAACGTTTGCTGATTTCGTACAAGATATCTACACGCTACATCCGAATTCAAGGTGTGGCTGTTATTGGTTTCGTAAATTTAATTATTTCATTAATTGATTTTGTTATTAGATATATGGGCGTGTATCAGTTCTTGCAGCCAACTTTCGTTGTACGTGATCCTGAATTGATCAAACAAATCACCGTAAAAGAATTCGATCATTTCTTAAATCACATTGGTTCAGTACCCGATGGTACTGATCCACTATGGACCAATAATCTTGTGTCTCTTAAAGGTAATTATAGACTGAAAACAGTCGCAATTGACTCAGGAGAAACTTTATAAATTTTTTAGATCAAAAATGGCGTGAGATGCGTTCAACATTAAGTCCAGCATTTACGAGTAGTAAAATGCGTCAAATGTTTGGATTGATGACCGAAATTGCCGAACAATATATTCAATACTTCTTGCAAAAAAACGAAGATATTGTAACAATAGAAATGAAAGACACATTTACACGTTACGCTAATGATGTTATTGCTTCAGTTGCATTTGGTATAAAATGTGATTCATTAAAAGAACCAAATAATCAATTCTATTTAATGGGCAAACAAGCCACTGATTTTACTGGATTTTGGCAAAATTTAAAATTCTTTGTCTTCTTCGTATTCCCGAAATTATACAAACTTCTTAACATTACATTATTCCCAAAGGCAGTAGGTGACTTTTTTATCAATATAGTTAAACAGAACATCAAGCAAAGAGAAGAAGAGGGAATTGTACGTCCGGATATGATGCAATTATTATTGGATGCACGTAAAAATGGTTTGAAACATGAAGAAGACACGACAGGTGAGAAAAATGAAGGTTTTGCAACTGCTGAAGAGGCCGTTACGGTCAAATCAACGGCAATACACACGAAAGAAATCACTGATATTGAAATAACAGCACAAGCTTTGATATTCTTCTTTGCTGGTTTCGATACAGTTGCAAACGTTATGTGTTTCATGGGTTATGAATTAGGTGTTAATCCGGATATACAAGAACGTCTACGTCAAGAAGTCGATGAAACAGCTACAAAATGCAATGATAAACTAACATATGAGGTTTTATTGCAGATGAAATATATGGATATGATTGTATCGGAAACGTTACGTAAATGGCCAAATTCTACATTAACTGATCGTGCCTGTACAAAACCATTTACAATCGAACCGATACGATCAGATGAACAACCAGTACATTTAAATATCGGTGATTCGGTATACATACCAATTTTTGGTTTACATCGTGATCCCGAATATTATCCCGAACCGGATCGTTTCGATCCGGAACGTTTCAATGATGAGAACAAACATAAAATTAAACCGTACACTTATATACCGTTTGGGTCAGGACCAAGAAATTGTATTGGTTCTAGATTTGCTCTGTTAGAATCGAAAGCTTTATTCTTCTATATTTTGAGACATTTCGAAATTGTACCTGTCGAAAAGACGGAAATACCAGTGAAAATTAGTAAGAAATCGTTTAATATGACCGCAGAGAATGGATTCTGGTTTGGACTTAAACGGCGGATAGGATAATCGTTTTTTTTTTGTACGTTGAACAATCTATCTGCAATAAATATTTGTGTTGAAGGTTTCAAATATTGATTCCATCTTAACCTTTCTTGTTCCAAGCATTCCTTTAAAAATTGTAAACCTACAAACCCTTGTTTTTTCCTATTGTGCTAAAAAGTCGGGCTCCTTGTCTTCTTGGAGCGCCCAAAAATTTCTCCACATTTTTTTTGAACTTTGTTTATCTTTTTACAAAAAGTTTAAAGGACTCCCAACATAACATTTGCAGCCGGACCCTTTTGTCGAAGAAGGTCAATGCTGCAGTGCCCTCCTAAGAGATCCGGATACCAAAGATGGAGAATCCCTGGATAAACCTCAATGTTGCGGTTTTGATTGTAACGCTGATGTCATTTCCACTATTATAAATTTTGTGAAGGTTGCACGCGAACTAGAGAGCAACAACCTACAAAATTTTCAAAACAACTCAAATACGTTTCATTTTGTTCCGCTTTACAAACATTTGAAGAATATTGCGCAATATTATGTTAAATCTGTGTGTTGTACTTTGTACTCGAAAATTTGCCAAATTAGTGCCTTTGAAGTGTATTCGAAAAGTTCAAAGTGAAAACGGATAAATTCTATAAAAGTGGCAAAATTTTAGAATCATGTGACACGCTAAAAGTATAAATTTAGTTAGCAATTTGTTACTAAGTAAAGATAAGACGGCAACATCAAGTGTTTACAATTTTTAAAAAATAAAATCAATCAGTTACAAGAATTCGATAAAAATGTTCTGGTTTCTAATTTTAATCACCTGTGCAATATTAGCGTATCGGTTTTTAATAAAACCCTACAATTATTGGTTAGAAAGAGGTGTTAAACAGGCAAAACCGATACCGATTTTCGGTGACAGTTATGGGATTATATCCAGAAAACAATCATCAATTGAACTAATCGAATATTTCTACAAATCCAACCCAAATACAAGGTCTGTTTAGTGTATTGCAATACTTTTCGATCATCATCAATTCTTGTAGATATTCGGGAATCTATCAACTATTCAATCCAGTTCTAGTTCTACGCGATCCCGAATTAATTAAACAAATTGCAGTGAAAGAATTCGATCATTTCGTCAATCATCCGGGATTTGTATCCGATACAAACGATCCATTATGGTCGGCAAATCTATTCTTTCTTAAAGGTATAATAAATTGATGATTAAAAGATGAAAGAAATCATTTTACAAATTTTCAGATAAAAAATGGCGTGAGATGCGTTCATTGACAAGTCCAACATTTACAAGCAGTAAAATGCGACAAATCTTTGAATTAATGCAAGAAGTTGGTGAGCAATTTATTCAATACTATTTGAAGAAAAACGGTGAAATTATAACAATCGAGATGAAAGAGGCTTTTACACGTTATACAAACGATGTAATTGCATCGGTTGCATTCGGTATAAAATGTGATTCATTAGAAGAACCCAATAATCAATTCTATTTGATCGGAAAAGATGCTTCGGATTTTAGTGGATTTTGGAAAAATTTCAAATTTGTCAGTTATTTTATATTTCCTAAATTATTTAAATTTGTAAGAATCTCATTATTTTCGAACGACGTGACTAATTTCTTTCTAAATTTGATCAAACAAAATATTAAACAACGCGAAGAACACGGTATTGTACGTTCCGATATGATACAATTATTGTTAGATGCACGTAATAAGGGTTTGAAATATGAGGAAGATGTGATGGATAATAAAAATGAAAGTTTTGCAATAGTTGAAGAATCTGATATAACAAAATCAACAACGGCTCAGAAAAAAGTATTGAGCGATATCAATATAACATCACAAGCATTCAGTTTCTTTCTGGCCGGTTTCGATACAGTTTCAAATGCCATGTGTTTCATGGGCTACGAATTGGGTATCAATCCTGAAATTCAACAACGTTTACGCAATGAAATCGATAAAACCGCTGAAGAATCTAATAATAAACTAACGTACGAAGCTTTAATACGTATGAAATATATGGATATGGTTGTATCGGAAACGTTACGTAAATGGCCAAATGCTGTTGGTACCGATCGTGTCTGTACAAAACCATTTACAATCGAAACAATGATACCAGAAGAGAAACCATTACATTTAAATATTGGTGATTCTGTATTTATACCGATTTATGCTATACATCATGATCCGTTGTATTATCCCGAGCCGGAACGTTTCGATCCGGAACGTTTTAATGATGAGAATAAACATAAAATTAAACCGTGCACTTATATGCCTTTCGGAGCAGGACCTAGAAGTTGTGTTGGTTCCAGATTTGCTCTCTTAGAAATTAAAGCGTTATTTTTTTATATTTTAAGACATTTCGAGATTGTAGCAATTGAAAAAACAGAAATACCGGTGAAGATTAGTAAGAAATCGTTTAATACAACAGCAGAAAATGGATTTTGGTTTGGATTAAAGCGACGAATTAAATAATATGTATTTGTAGAATTTTAATTAGTTTCTAAATCATTAAAATTTGTAAAATAAACAATATTTCTTCCAACAACAAATTTAAAGCCTTAATTAATAAATCATAACACGATAACGTCGTTAGAAGTGGTCATTTGAATTCTTAAAACTATTTTATTTACCAAGCCGAAAAAAACATTTTTCAAGATTTTTTTTCTGAATAGGCATTTTGGTTTATCAATGTAAACACTTATGTCCTGATAGTATCAACTTTTTCCCTCAGTTTTACTACCAACACCTCTATATACTGGATTAATCGAGATGAGACAAGAATTGGTCCGAAAAAATCAGCAAAATATTAATTTTTAACGAAATCGTGACTTTTCAAAGAGAAAATTGTGAAAAGTAAAATTGAGTTTTCTCTAAGAAGATTTCTCGCTTTTCACCAATCGAACGAATTGATTTTGGCTACAAAAAAGTTGCGCTAGATCTTTCTTTTATCCCAGGAGTTAATTGCGATGTCGCCCTAAGCCTGTTCTAAATGCCGCCCTTCTAGTGATACTAGTCAATCGGTACGCAGCTGATCTGTAAATAAGTATATCTGCTTTGTTTGCAAACGAATCTTAATTAAAAACTTAAGATCTAGGCTTCCTTTAGGTAATGAAAATGTTCGTGTAGCTACATTTGGAAATATGAAAAAAAATGCAACAACTTTAGAAGTGTATGTGGTATTCAAAACAAGAATCATTGATACTGAATGTTCGGATTACTTTCTATACGAAAGGGCTTGTTTGGTTTTAAAATTTGGTATTTTAGTCTTAAAAATGTTCATCATATAATCACAAGATAAATTTATTGAAAAACAAATCGAATTCATTGGCGTGCAAGATTGTTTATTTTATTCAACATTTAAATTTGCAAATTTGAGAAAAATCTTTTGATGAAAAAACCTTTAAATAGTAAAATTTTTGAGTTATTTTTGAATGAAATTATTTTTCTATAGGGGCTTCTACTGCGAATGCTTTTAAACTACAGGTTTGCAAGTTGTTGAGGTATTCTATTTCAACCATTCTTGTATTGTTCTGAAATTCAAAAGTTACCGATTTTTTGGATTTTGGGCAAAAATATTGGGCCAAATACTGGCTAGTCATTACATATTAAAATTTTTGAAATGATATAAATAAAACTTGTTATTTTTTCTATATAAATCCACGCCTACACCCAACTTTTTGGAGACCCCCTGTATTCATAAATGCATGTAAATAAGGAAAATGAAAAGAAAAAATCAATACAAATGAATGTTTGTAAACCATTCATCCGATTGCGATGAAATTTTGGTGAGTTTTAGTTCGGATGGCCAGCAAGATTTTTGAAATAGTACCATCATTTTGTAATCATTAATTTCTGTGTATTCTGCATATGAGTGTGTAAGATGGCCATAAGTAAATTGAAACAAATGCAATCGGTGACATTTCGATATTGGAGTAATTATAAATAAGTCTCAAAAAGTTATAATAAGCAAATCAGTTATGCCAATAGAACTGGAAAACGTTTGGTTGGTCCACATCCATCTTCAGCACAAAAGAAAAGAGCATCTCGAATTCAAATCCGTTCATCTCAAACAGACGAGTAATGGCAAGTAAAACTGGAGAATGTCGATGATTCTTCTGCGAAAAATTAATCAGCCGAAATTGCAACGCTCTTGGTAAAAAAGATGACGAACAATATCATAGAAACTAAAATTTCAAATAGAAAAATTGAATTGATTCTTTTTTATTTCATCAACTGCACTTAAAAGTCCCAAGTTGGTGTTTACTTTTCAATTTTTAAATCAAAAATGATTTATCATGCCTCCAATATTAAAGCTAAATAATGAAATGTGGCAAGCTTTGAATTATTGATAGAAATTGAAGATAGGAATATTAAAAGAACGAAAAAACACATTTAAGGCACGTTCACACAAATCAACGTAACTTTGCCATTCTGTAGGCTTGGATTGTGGACTATAGGATATGGCAGGCATGTGCAATTTGATCCGCGGGCGGATCCGCGGATCCGGTCCGCGAGCCGTACGTTGCACATGCCTGGGATATGGTATATACTCTCTTCCTCAACAACTGCTGACGATATATCATAAAATATAATATAAAAGTCCAAGGTTTCAGTAATCAAAAACATCACGGCCGTAATTATGTAATGGATGAAAAAGATGTTTACTTATACTTATTGTTAATAGAAAAAAAAAACAAAAAATAGCAGATGGTTCCGTTATTTTAAGTTTTATTTAACTGACAGAATTAACAAAAAAAAGCATTTAGCATTTTTGTCCTGTTCAGTAAACTGAATACGAAAAACAAAGATACTAGATGCCTTTTCTTATTCTGTCATTTATGTACATCTAAAACAGTCGAATTAAAAATCATAAACAATCCACTTGACCTTCATTCTGTGACATGACAAATTATTGATCTTATTATCTATAATTTGTTCAATAGGTATATCATATAGCATAGACATGATTGTCCTAATTTCCCTTTCCATCCTTAAACTGACGGATAATCTTTCAGTTCTCCTACTCTCTTTGCAGGCAATAAAATAAAATTGCTAGCACTAGAATAACAAATTTCCAGTTCACCACTAACAAGCAAACTCGAGTGTGTTTTTGTGATTAAAATCATCAAATTACCAAATCTTACAAAAAATGTTCTGGATTTTAATTTTAATCACCTGTGTAATATTAGCGTATTGGTTTTTAATAAAACCGTATAATTATTGGTTAGAAAAAGGTGTTAAACAAGCAAATCCCAAACCGATTCTTGGTGATAGTTATGGTATCGTAACAAAACAACATACGTCCATTGATATGGTTAAATATTTCTATAATTCCAACCCTAATTCAAGGTTTATACACTTTATTTTTGTTCATTAATTTTGATCTTATCAAATGAAATTAAAAATTTAGATATTGTGGAATCTATCAGATGTTTACACCAGCTTTAGTTCTACGTGATCCTGAACTAATTAAACAGATTGCGGTAAAAGAATTCGATCACTTCTTGGATCATCGTGGCTTTGGAAATGCATCAGAAGAATTATTATCCAGCAATCTCTTCTCCCTTAAGGGTGAGAAATTCAATTGCAGATAATGATGTTTTAAGCAAATTGATTGCCTTTGTAAATTTTAGGTGAAAAATGGAGGTACATGCGTTCACTAGCAAGTCCAGCATTTACAAGTCGTAAAATGCGTCAAATGTTTATACTGATGACCGAAGTTGCTGAGCAATTCATTCAACATTTCTTGAAGAAGAACGAAGACATTACAACGATTGAAATGAAAGACACGTTTACACGTTATACTAGTGATATTATAGCATCAATTGCATTTGGTATAAAATGTGATTCATTAAAAGAACCAAATAATGAGTTTTATGTAATGGGTCGAGATGCGGCTAATTTTAATGGATTTTGGCGAAATCTGAAATTCATTGGTATATTCTTCTTTCCTCAATTATTCAAATATCTCCCGTTAACAATAATATCTAGAAAAGCAACCAATTTTTTTGTGAATGTGATAAAAGGAAATATCAAACAACGTGAAGAACAGGGAATTGTACGTCCTGATATGATACAATTATTATTAGATGCACGTAAAAATGGTTTAAAACATGAAGAAGACTCGACAAATGATAAAAGCGAAGGTTTTGCAGCCGTTGAAGAAGCTAATATAACGAAATCAACGGTAATCAAAAAGGAAATCACTGATATTGATATAACATCTCAAGCTTTCGTATTCTTTCTTGCTGGTTTCGATACCGTTTCAAATATTATGTGCTTTATGGGTTATGAATTGGGTGCTAATCCAGATATTCAGCAACGCTTACAAAACGAAATTGATAAAATCGCTGACGAATGCAACGATAAACTGACATACGAAGCTTTAATGACGATGAAATATATGGATATGGTACTATCTGAGACATTACGTAAATGGCCTAGTGCTGTTATGACAGATCGAATTTGTACAAAACCGTATATGATCGAACCAACAGAACCAGATGAAAAACCATTACATTTAAATGTCGGTGATTTAATAACAATACCGATTTTTGGTCTCCACCATGATCCAAAATATTATCCCGAACCGGATCGTTTCGATCCGGAACGTTTCAATGATGAGAATAAACATAAAATTAATCCGTACACTTATATTCCATTTGGTACAGGACCAAGGAATTGTATTGGTTCTAGATTTGCCTTATTAGAAACAAAGACTCTATTTTTCTATATTTTAAGGCATTTCGAGATTGTACCAATTGAAAAGACGCAAATACCGGTGAAGATTAGTAAAACATCGATAAATTTAACCGCAGAAAATGGATTTTGGTTTGGATTGAAGCGACGCGTTAGATAATACTGTTTTATTTATAGAATTACTAGCTGACCCGGCTACCTTCGTACCACCTAACAATTAATAAATGTCAATTATTTTGATCCGGAACGTTTCAATGATGGGAATAAGCAGAAAATTAATCCCTATGGTTACTTACCGTTTGGTGTAGGCCCAAGGAATTGTATTGCTTCTAGATTTGCGTTATTGGAAACGAAAGTTTTGTTTTTCTATATTTTAAAATATTTTGAGATTGTACCAATTGAAAAGACACAAATACCGCTAAATATTAGTAAGAAATCGTTCAATTTAACAGCAGAAGGTGGGTTTTGGTTCGGTCTAAAAAAGCTTGTTAAATAACTATAATTAAATACATAAATTATATATGAATCTGTGCTCAATTTGTAAAGAGTAAGTTGTAAAAATAAACGGAAATTGGTTAATTACAAATTCAAGGCTTTAGCTGTAAAAACATGATATTTATACAGAATCGGTAGGTAGTAAAAGCAATTGTTAGTATCAGACTAATGTAAAAAAGAACGCACAGATCTTGATAAATCTTCTATATCAAATTTTCGCTTGACAAATATTGATTTTTTTTTGTTGAGAAAATTTCTGTTTGTCATATGATAACGATGATAAGAAACACAACTGCTTTTATACTTTGCCAGCTTTCTATGTATACAATTGGAGATGATGGGCTTCTATAGTTCCCGAAATTTCCAGTATCTTTTCTAGTCTTTGTAAATACATAATTATTAAATTTAATTGTTTTTTTTTTCTTGTCAATTTTCTATGAAATTGTTTACTTATCACAATGAACAATCCATTCAAGGACTGAGTGATAATAAAATGAAAATATCTGGAGCTAATTCTTTAAGTCGCTTTATACAGAGCAAAATCTTCTTGCCGTACAGTAACCGATACTACAATTCACCCAATAAATTTCGCTTAACTATTCTATTGGCTGTCGTTTTTATAATTGATAAAAAAAAATCGAAAAAGTGTAGAGTTATTGAAATACCACCCCACCGCGTTGTCCATTTCTAATACTAAAAAATATTATACAGTGCATGTTATTTCATGATAACTCTTCGGGAGTCGCTCAAAAGACGTGGGGCTTAGAGATATTTCTCTTATCTTTTGCAATCATATTTCTTTTGCTGCTTTCATTTACAACAAAAGCTTTCACAGCTGACGCTTTCAGACTTGTACTTAAAAGCAAAAACCGGTGTCGAAGCTGATGTTTACTTTTCAATTATTAAATCAAAAATGATGTGCCATGCTTCCAATAATAAAAATCAAATAATTAAATGTAGCAAACATTAAATTAATGATAGTAATTTAAGATTTACCATACCTTAAAACAACAGAGAAACACATTTAAATCATGTTATCAATCCACACAAATCAACATAAATTAATCAATTATAAGCCGTTTCATGTAACTTTATCCATCTGTAGGTGTGGTTTGTGGACAATAGGATGTGCTGTCCACTTTTCACGCCACTCCTAGCGATTTATCATGAAATAGAGTACCTATAAAAGTCTAAAGTTTCGATAATAAAAAATAATGCATCCACAATTACATGATTCAATAAACTGTTTCTACTCAATAAAAGAATTTAAAAAATAGCGAATGTTCGATTATTTTAAAATTACATAAATGACAGAATTAATAAGAAATATTTACAGTAGAACCCGCTTAAATGCAACTTGACGGGACACGAGATTTCGTTGCATTTATCGGAGTTTCTCATTTATGCGGGCACCCACTTAAATGCAACAGTTTTGCAATTAAACGAGGTTCGCGTGAATCAAGACACTATAACATAAGCACATTAAAACTATTTTTTTAGAAAAATAAAGAGAAACAGAGACATAAATAAATCCGTAGTGTAGATTAATGAAAAACAATGTATTTCAATATTACTATTTTTTTTAAATCAAAAAATTTCTTTTGAATTAAATTTTTATTTTGTGATAATATTTGGTTCTCTATTTGTTCAGTTGGATTCGTTGCGAAATTATAATTTTCAAACTTCATCTTGATATCCGATTATAAAAACACCTTATAACGTCGAACGTTAATTGTATAATGTGTATTTATAGTAACTAATGTATCAAGGGCGTTATGAGACAAATAACGCTTGAGTGTCGACAGTGTACGGCCCAAGGGCTGTACGTCGAATTAGGGCGTTATACCCATAACGCCCGTGGTGCATTCATAAGTTTATGCCATAAGTAAAAGAAGCAATTTAACTTTATTTTTGTTTATTTTTAATTTTTTCTTTGACATCTGAAAATTTGAGATTACAATGACATTTTTAATGACAGCAAAAAAGTTGTTTATCATAGTAACGCGCCTTAACAGCGGGCTATTATTTTTCATAACGCCATCGCAACGCCATAATTGCCCGTCATCAAGTAAAAAAAAAATCTGTTTGCAAATAAATTGCATTTTTATGGGTATTTTTGCATTTATGCGGGTTGCATTTAAGTGGGTCGACTGTAGCATCTTTGTCTAACTTAGCAACGTGGATATAGTAAATAAAGATATTAGATTATGTGCTTTGTAAAATAATCGATCTGAACATCATATAAACAATCCACTTGACCTTCATTGAAAGGTCTGAGCAACCCGACAAATTATCGATACTTGTAAACGTAAACAAACATTATCTATAATTTGTTATGTATTGCATAGTTGTGATAATTTCCCTTTCCACGCTCAAATTGAGCAGCCTCTCACTCCTTAGAGCCAACAAAACATAAACTCGCTAGCTCTAGGATAACAAAATTCTAGTTCGTCACTAACAAGCACTCTCGAGTGTGTTTTTGTGATTAAAATCATCAAATTATCAAATCTTATAAAAAATGTTTTGGATTTTAATTTTAATCACCTGTGTAATATTAGCGTATTGGTTTTTAATAAAACCGTATAATTATTGGTTAGAAAAAGGTGTTAAACAAGCAAATCCTAAACCGATTTTTGGTGATAATTATGGTATCATAACAAAACAACATACGTCCATTGAAATGGTTAAATATTTCTATAATTCCAACCCTAATTCAAGGTTTAAACAATTTTTCTGAATAATAATTTTAATATTATCAAATGAAATTAAAAATTTAGATATTGTGGAATCTATCAGATGTTCACCCCAACTTTAGTTCTACGTGATCCTGAACTAATTAAACAAATTACAGTAAAACAATTTGATCACTTCTTGGATCATCGTGGCTTTGGAAATACAAAAGATGAATTATTATCTGGCAATCTCGTCTCCCTTAAGGGTGAGAAATTCAATTGCAGATAATTAAGCAAACTGATTGTCTTTGTAAATTTTAGGGGAAAAATGGAGGTACATGCGTTCACTAGCAAGTCCAGCATTTACGAGTCGTAAAATGCGTCAAATGTTTATATTGATGACTGAAGTTGCTGAGCAATTCGTTCAATATTTCTTGAAGAAGAACGAAGACATTACAACGATTGAAATGAAAGACACATTTACACGTTATACTAATGATGTAATTGCATCAATTGCATTCGGTATAAAATGTGATTCATTAAAAGAACCAAATAATCAGTTTTATGTGATGGGTCGAGATGCGGCTAATTTTAGTGGATTTTGGCGAAATCTGAAATTCATTGGTATATTCTTCTTTCCTCAATTATTCAAATATCTCCCGTTAACAATAATATCTAGAAAAGCAACCAATTTTTTTGTGAATTTGATAAAAGAAAATATCAAACAACGTGAAGAACAGGGAATTGTACGTCCTGATATTATTCAATTATTATTAGATGCACGTAAAAATGGTTTAAAACATGAAGAAGACTCGACAAATGATAAAAGTGAAGGTTTTGCAGCTGTTGAAGAATCTAAGATAACGAAATCGACGGTAATCAAGAAGGAAATCACTGATATTGATATAACGTCGCAAGCATTTGTATTCTTTCTTGCTGGTTTCGATACAGTTTCAAATATTATGTGCTTTATGGGTTATGAATTGGGTATTAATCCGGATATTCAGCAACGTTTACGAAACGAAATTGATAAAATCGCTGATGCATGCAACGATAAACTGACATACGAAGTTTTAATGACGATGAAATATATGGATATGGTACTATCTGAGACGTTACGTAAATGGCCGAGTGGTTTTATGACAGATCGAGTTTGTACAAAACCGTATACGATCAAACCAACAGAACCAGATGAAAAACTATTACATTTAAATGTCGGTGATTTAATAACAATACCGATTTTTGGTCTCCACCATGATCCAAAATATTATCCCGAACCAGAACGTTTCGATCCGGAACGTTTCAATGATGAGAATAAACATAGAATTAATCCGTACACTTATATTCCATTTGGTACAGGACCAAGGAATTGTATTGGTTCTAGATTTGCCTTATTAGAAACAAAGACTCTATTTTTCTATATTTTAAGGCATTTTGAGATTGTACCAATTGAAAAGACTCAAATACCGGTGAAGATTAGTAAGACATCGATGCATATAACCGCAGAAAATGGATTTTGGTTTGGACTGAAGCAACGCGTTAGATAATACAGTTTTTTCAATACTTGTTAAAATCCTACTTTATCGATTAAAAACTCGATGGTAAAGTAGCACTTTACCCACCTCAACGGTAAAGTGTTTACTTTACCCATGGAAACTATACAATGAACATAAACTCCATGCATGCAAATAAAATTAATCCTTACGCTTATATACCGTTTGGCGTAGGGCCAAGAAATTGTATAGCTTCTAAATTTGTTTGATTAGAAACGAAAGTTTTGTTTTTCTACATTTTAAAACTTGTTGAAATTGTTCCTATTGAAAAGACACAAATACCGCTAAAGATTAATAAGTAATCCATCAATTTAACAGCAGAAAATGGTTTCTGGTTCGGACTAAAAAAGCTTGTTAAATAACTATAATATTATGTACGAAACTGTGCTCATTTTGTAAATATTAAGTTGTATAAATAAACGGAAATTTGTTGTTTGCAAATTCAAGATTTGAGCTTTAAAAACAAGATATTTAATCAGGATCGGTAGTGACACAATTAAATGTTCAAAAGCACTCTAAAAGTAAGTGACAAGAATTGGGTCTTCAAAGAAAAGCAATTGTTAGTATCAGACTAATATAAAAAAGAACGCGCATATCTTGATAAATCTATATCAAATTTTAGCTTGATAAATATTGATTTTTTTTTTGTTAAGAAATTTTCTGTCTGTCATATGATAACGATGATAATAAACACAACTGCTTATTATATATAGAATTGGAGATGATAGGCTTTGAACGCTCAATAAATGAAATTTCTATAGAGTTCGAAATTTCCAATATCTTTTCTATTCTTTGTAAATAGGTACATAATGATTAGATTTAATTGTTTTTCTTTCTTGTCAATGTTCTATGAAATTGTTCATTTATCACGAGTGTGCACAACGAACAATCCACTCAAGGACTGAGTGATAATAAAATGAAAATATTTAGAGCCAATTCTTTAAGTCGGTTTATACATCTTGCCGTATAATAACCGATACTGCAATTCACCCAATAAATTTCGCTTAACTATTCTATTGTTTGTCGTTTTTGTAATTGAAAAAAAAAATCGAAAAAGTGTAGAGTTATTGAAAAATCCACCCCACCGCGTTCTCCATTTCTAATACGAAAAAAATATTGTATACTGTGCATGTTATTTCAGGATAACTCTTCTGGAGTCGCTCAAGAGAGGTGGGGTTTAGAGATATTTCTCTTATCTTTTTCGATCATCTTCCTTTTACCACACGGTTAAAATTACATGGAACGAACTCTTTCAAAACTCTATTAATACTAAAATAGATTCATAAACAAAACATTTATAACGTATGTATAAGTTTTTTTTTAATTAATGAACTTTACTTAAAAGCAAAAACCGGTGTAGAAGCTGATGTTTACTTTTCACTTATTAAATCAAAAATGATGTGTCATGTATCCAATATTAAAAATCAAATAATTAAATGCGGCAAACTTTAAATTAATGATAGTAATTTAAGATTTACCATATCTTAAAACAACAGAGAAACACATTTAAAGCATGTTATCAATCTACAGGAATCAACATAAATTAATCAATTATAAGCCGTTTCATGTAACTTTATCCATTTGTAGGCGTAGCTTTTGAACAAGAGGACGTGCTATCCACTTTTCACGCAAGTCCTAACATTTATCATGAAATAGAGTATATAAATCTAAAGGTTCGATAAAAAAAAATAATGCATCCACAATTAGGGGTGGGAGGGGCAAAGTGGGCCCCTTCAAATTTTCAAAGCTTCAGAAAATATTGGGGTAAACCTTTTTGAAATTTCTTATATAATGAGGGATAAAAAGGACCATTCTCTTTTTGAATATTTATTAATTAATTGTAAAAATAAAAATTCAGAATGAAAAATATCAATTATTAGTTTTCTTTGGGGGGCCCACATTGTCCCAAATTTTCGATTTTTTAATTTTAATGGACGCAGCACAACAATGTTAAATACGTATCAAGGGTCTAAAAAAAAAGCGAACGCGTACAAAAAAAATTATTGATATTATGATTATTTCCTTAAAGGGCCCACTTTGCCCCCCCTTCCCCTACATGATTCAATAAACTGTTTCTACTCAATAAAAGAATAAAAATAGCGAATGTTATTAGCATCTTTGTCTAACTTAGCAGCATGGATACAGCAAACAAAGATATTGGATTATGTGCTTTTTAAGATACCCACCATATGGAAAACTTTTTTATTATTAATTTTCCGAAAAAAAAAAAGTTATTTTTCATAAACAGTTCTGCATGTTCTAAAGTCTGAAATACAATCATCAGATATCAAATTTTTTCAGTCCTATACGAGATTTATCAGAAAATATTAATTTTGTCCAAAAGTAAATTTATTTTTGCAAATATCGGAAACTTTTATCTGTTATCCCATTATTCGTTAAAAATTTGATAACCTTTACGTCTCTTAACCTCTATGTTGCATTATTTTGATGATGCATTCAAATAAATGGTGCATAATAAAATAATTTATTTTACAATAATTATCAACCACATAAATACAGTGCTAATAATGTTAATTGCTTAACAAGCGTATAATAGTTTATGATCAATCATATACCAAGTATAACTTCAAACCAAACCGTATCTATAATGTTGACGAAACAGGAATGAGCACTGTTCCTAAGAAGACTCCTAAGGTTGTTTCAACAAAAGGAAAAAAAAGTGGTCGGTAAAGTTGTGTCAGCAGAACAAGGCATCACAGTAACAACCATTTGCTGCATGAGTGCTTCTGTTCATTATATTCCGCCTGCATTTATTTATCCTCGGAAGAGATCTCGCGATGAGTTGTTAGATGGTGCTCCTTTGCAAAGATTTGTTTATCAACTGGTTGAAACATTTCAAATCTTTCGTTCATCCTACACCACAAGATCCAGTGTTACTGATTCTTGACAACCACTCTTCTCACATTAGCTTAGAGGCAGTGAATTATGCTCGTGAAAATAATATAGGTATGTTAACATTGCCACCTCACGGGAGCCACAAACTCCAACCACTAGACAGGTCTTTTTTCAGTACCCTGAAGTCTAAATATTCTACTGATTGTAACAGATTTATGTCAGAACACCCAGGGAGAGCTATCACTCAATATCATGTAGCTAGATTATTTAATGAAGCTTATAAAAAAGTAGCTACATTAATTATTATTAAAAAAGTATTCCATATGGTGCCATCTTAAGCATGCACTTTGTACAGCAACTAGGCAAATTATCGATCATTATAAACGTAAACAAATATTATCTATAATTTTGTGTATCGCATAAATATAGTTGTGGTCATTTCCCTTTCCACGCTCGAATTGATAAGCAGTCTTTCACTTACCCTATACTCCTTAGAGTTAGCGCTAGGATAAGAAATTTCCAGTTCGCGTCTAACAAGCACTCTCGAGTGTGTTTTTGTGATTAAAATCATCAAATTATCAGATTTTATTCAAAATGTTTTGGATTTTAATTTTGATCATCTGCGTAATATTAGCGTATTGGTTTTTAATAAAACCGTATAATTATTGGATAGAAAAAGGTGTTAAACAAGCAAATCCTAAACCGATTCTTGGTGATAATTATGGTATCGTAACAAAACAACATACGTCCATTGATATGGTTAAATATTTCTATAATTCCAACCCTAATTCAAGGTTTATACTTTTTTTTTGTTTCTTAATTTTGATCTTATCAAATGAAATTAAAAATTTAGATATTGTGGAATCTATCAGATGTTCACCCCAACTTTAGTTCTACGTGATCCTGAACTAATTAAACAAATTACAGTTAAACAATTTGATCACTTCTTGGATCATCGTGGCTTTGGAAATACAATGGATGAATTATTAGCCGGAAATCTCTTCTCCCTTAAAGGTAAGAACCCAAATTCAGATCTTTTAAGCTTATTGATTTTTTTCTGTAAATTTTAGGTGAAAGATGGAGGTACATGCGTTCACTAGCAAGTCCAGCATTTACAAGTCGTAAAATGCGTCAAATGTTTATATTGATGACCGAAGTTGCTGAGCAATTCATTCAACATTTCTTGAAGAAGAACGAAGACATTATAACAATTGAAATGAAAGACACGTTTACACGTTATACTAGTGATATTATAGCATCAATTGGATTCGGTATAAAATGTGATTCATTAAAAGAACCGAATAATGAGTTTTATGTAATCGGTCGAGATGCGACTAATTCTAATGGATTTTGGCGAAATCTAAAGTTCATGAGTATATTCATATTTCCCCAATTATTTAAATATCTCTCAATCTCACTAGTATCTAGAAAAGCCACTAATTTTTTTGTTAATTTGATAAAAGAAAATGTCAAACAACGTGAAGAACAGGGAATTGTACGTCCTGATATTATTCAATTATTATTAGATGCACGTAAAAATGGTTTAAAACATGAAGAAGACGACTCGACAAATGATAAAAGTGAAGGTTTTGCTGCTGTTGAAGAATCTAATATAACGAAATCGACGGTAATCAAGAAGGAAATCACTGATATTGATATAACATCTCAAGCATTCATATTCTTTTTTGCTGGTTTCGATGCAGTTTCAAATATTATGTGCTTTATGGGTTATGAATTGGGTATTAATCCAGATATTCAGCAACGTTTACGAAACGAAATTGATAAAATCGCTGATGAATGCAACGATAAACTGACATACGAAGCTTTAATGACGATGAAATATATGGATATGGTACTATCTGAGACATTACGTAAATGGCCAAGTGCTGTTATGACAGATCGAGTTTGTACAAAACCGTTTACAATCGAACCAACACAAGCCGATGAAAAACCGTTACATTTAAATGTTGGTGATGTAATAACACTACCTATTTTAGGTCTGCATCATGATCCAAAATATTATCCGGAACCGGATCGTTTCGATCCGGAACGTTTCAATGATGAGAATAAACATAGAATTAATTCGTACACTTATATTCCATTTGGTATAGGACCAAGAAATTGTATTGGTTCTAGATTTACCTTATTAGAAACGAAGGCTTTATTCTTCTACATTTTGAGACATTTCGAGATTGTACCAGTAGAAATGACAGAAATACCGGTGACGATTAGTAAGAATTCATTTAATTTAGCTGCAGAAAATGGATTCTGGTTTGGGCTCAAACGCCGTATTAGATGATAAACACAACAACTTATTATATATAGTATACCTACAATTGGAGATGATGGGCTTTGAACGATCAATAAATAAAATTTATATAGAGCTCAGAATTTCCAATATCTCTTCTATTCTTTGTAAATACATAATTATTAAATATTATTGTTTTTTTTTCTTGTCAATTTTCTTCGAAATTGTTTATTTATCACAATGAACAATCCACTCAAGGACTGAGTGATAATAAAATGAAAATATTTGGAGATAATTCCTTAGGTCGGTTTATACAGAAATAAATCTTCTTGCCGTATCATAACCAATACCACAATTTGCCTTAACTATTCTATTATCTGTCGTTTTTGTAATTGAAAAAATTTCCAAAAAGTGTAGAGTTATTGAAAAATCCACCCCACCGCGTTCTTCATTTCTAATTCGAAATAGCTACCGTACAAGGTGGTAAAGTCGTACTTTATCCAAGAGCGGAAGTTTAGCTCACGAGGCCGACGGCCGAGTGAGACAAATCCACGAGTGGATAAAGAGACTTTACCACCGTGTGCAGTACAAGATTTTGTTGAATATTTGCCTTTCAAATTCTTTTTTATATAATTTTTGTAATTTTCTAACGAGTTTTGACATTAACAATTCCATAGATAATAAACTGTTCATACAGTTGTCAATCGTTGTTGGTTGATATTGGATTTCTCTAAACAACAAGCAATTGGTTTTGCTCGTTTGCTGTTGGTTTCTATGGAGTTTACCCACCTCAACGGTAAAGCATACAGTTTACCGTTGACGTGGGTAAAGTGCTACTTGACCATCGAGTATTTAGTCGATAATGTAGGACTTTAACAGCAAGTATTGGACAAAAAATATTGTACAGTGCATGTTATTTCATGAGAACTCATTGGAAGTCGGTGAAGAGACGTGGGGCTTAGAGATATTTCTCTTATCTTTTTTGATCATCTTCCTTTTGCCTCTCTCATTTACAACAAAAGCCTTCACAGCTCACGCTTTCAGACGGTTAAAATTACATGGAACGAACTCTATTAATACTAAAATAGATTCATAAACAAATCATTTATAACGTATGTATAAGTTTTTCTTTTAATAAATGAACTTTACTCAAAAGCAAAACCGGTGTCGAAGCTGATGTTTACTTTTCAATTATTAAATCAAAAATGATGTGCCATGCTTCCAATATTAAAAATCAAATAATTAAATGCAGCAAACTTTAAATTAATGATAGTAATTTAAGATTTACCATATCTTAAAACAACAGAGAAACACATTTAAAGCATGTTATCAATCCACAAAAATCAACATAAATTAATCAATTATAAGCCGTTTTATATAACTTTATCCATCTGTAGGATGTGCTGTCCACTTTTCACGCAACTCCTACCGATTTATCATGAAATAGAGTACCTATAAAAGTCCAAAGTTTCGGTAATAAAAAATATTGCATCCACAATTATCTACATAATTCAATAAACTGTTTCTACTCAGTAAAAGAATAAAAATAGCGAATATTCGATTATTTTAAAATTACATACGTAAGTGACAGAGTTAATAAAAAATCTCTAGCGTCTTTGTCTAACTTAGCAACGTTGATATACCTAGTAAATAAAGGTATTAGATTCTGAGCTTTGTAAAATAATCCATCTAAACTTTATATAGACAATCCACTTGACCTTCATTGAAAAGTCTGAGCAATCGGACAAATTATCGATCCTTGTAAACGTAAACAAGAATTATCTATAATTTGTTATGTATAGCATAGATATAGTTGTGGTAATTTCCCTTTCCACGCTCAAATTGATGAGCAGTCTTTCACTCCTTAGAGCCAACAAAATATAAACTCGCTAGCACTACGATAACAAAATTCCAGTTCGTCACTAAAAAGCAAGCTCGAGTGTGTTTTTGTGATTAAAATCATCATATTTTCAGATCTTATTCAAAATGTTTTGGTTTTTAATTTTGATCACCTGTGTAATATTAGCGTATTGGTTTTTAATAAAACCCTATAATTATTGGCTAGAAAAAGGTGTTAAACAAGCAAATCCTAAACCGATTTTTGGTGATAATTATGGTATCATAACAAAACAACATACGTCCATTGATATGGTTAAATATTTCTATAATTCCAACCCTAATTCAAGGTTTAAACAATTTTTCTGAATAATAATTTTAATATTATCAAATGAAATTAAAAATTTAGATATTGTGGAATCTATCAGATGTTCACCCCAACTTTAGTTCTACGTGATCCTGAACTAATTAAACAGATTGCGGTAAAAGAATTCGATCACTTCTTAGACCATCGTGGTTTTAGTAATGCAAAAGATGAATTATTATCCGGTAATCTCTTCTCCCTTAAAGGTAAAGACCCAATTGCAGATAATTAGCTTAGAAGCTTGACGATTTTTTCTGTAAATTTTAGGGGAAAAATGGAGGTACATGCGTTCACTAGCAAGTCCAGCATTTACAAGTCGTAAAATGCGTCAAATGTTTATATTGATGACCGAAGTTGCTGAGCAATTTGTTCAATATTTCTTGAAGAAGAACAAAGACATTATAACAATTGAAATGAAAGACACGTTTACACGTTATACTAGTGATGTCATTGCATCAATTGCATTCGGTATAAAATGTGATTCATTAAAAGAACCAAATAATGAATTTTATGTAATGGGTCGAGATGCGGCTAATTTTAATGGATTTTGGCGAAATCTGAAATTCATCGGTTTCTTAATATTTCCTCAATTATTAAAATATCTCCCAATCTCATTAGTATCTGGAAAAACGTCCAATTTTTTTGTGAATTTGATAAAAGGAAATATCAAACAACGTGAAGAACAGGGAATTGTACGTCCTGATATTATTCAATTATTATTAGATGCACGTAAAAATGGTTTAAAACATGAAGAAGACGACTCGACAAATGATAAAAGTGAAAGTTTTGCAGCTGTTGAAGAATCTAATAAAACGAAATCGACGGTAATCAAGAAGGAAATAACAGATATGGATATAACATCACAAGCATTCGTATTCTTTCTTGCTGGTTTCGATGCAGTTGCAAATATTATGTGCTTTATGGGTTATGAATTGGGTATTAATCCGGATATTCAGCAACGCTTACAAAACGAAATTGATAAAATCGCTGATGAATGCAACGATAAACTGACATACGAAGCTTTAATGACGATGAAATATATGGATATGGTACTATCTGAGACATTACGTAAATGGCCTAGTGCGGTTATGACAGATCGAATTTGTACAAAACCGTTTACAATCGAACCAACACAAGCCGATGAAAAACTGTTACATTTAAATGTTGGCGATGTAATAACAATACCGATTTGTGGTCTTCATCATGATCCAAAATATTATCCCGAACCAGAACGTTTCGATCCGGAACGTTTCAATGATGAAAATAAACATAAAATTAAGCCGTACACTTACATTCCATTTGGTACCGGACCAAGGAATTGTATTGGTTCTAGATTTGCCTTATTAGAAACAAAGGCTTTATTCTTCTACATTTTGAGACATTTCGAGATTGTACCAATAGAAAAGACAGAAATACCAGTGAAGATTAGTAAGAATTCATTTAATTTAGCCGCAGAAAATGGATTCTGGTTTGGACTCAAACGGCGTATTGGATAATTACATTTTATAAAATTACATTGGGAACAGTGGGTCAATTGCCAATAAATAATAGTTTATATAAACGACTCAGGGTTACTATCGTTACGTAATACATCAGCTATGGCGCAGTAGAGTTTATTTATTTAAACCAGTAGTCTTTTTGTTACACGAACTTCTTTAAGAGTACAAAAGTTCTTCATAAAATAGTATTTTGGATGTGGCTGCTTATAAACAGTGCTATTTATAATATGAAAGGGTATTTGTAATTTTTAAATCTGACATTTCAATCTTAAAAGTACCTATTCACAATTAAAGTACCTGTAGCAAAGGTAAGTGAAAAGTTTTTGATGAAGCGATTTTGCTGAAGTCTGCAAATCTAAATGTCGAATAGTAAACAATCTTGGGTGGTAATGAAATCGATTTAATTTGCAAGAAATACTTTTTACAATAATTACATCATTTTAAAAGTTATTATTTTTGTATGTGCCCGATATACATACATGCTCGTCGCTATGAAAGGTCATAGCGACGAGCTATGGTCCAACGCTTTCTTAAGGAAGAAGGCGTTGGACCTCATCTTCGAATCGCCACCCAAAAGAATAGATGATAATTATACTGGGTGCCAAGTCCGGACTGTAACTTGGATGGGTAATGATGTTGGATTCAAACTTTTGCGTTGTCGCGGAGAAGCTCTGGATTGCCCGTCTCAGGTTCAATTGATCTTCAATTGCAAAGGCTCGACTCAAACTTTACTTCGTATTAAATGAGACTTGTATAATATACGGGGCATTTTGCTTTGGCACAATGCCAAAAAAATTGCATCGACTAGAATGGCGTTCATGTAGAAAAATAGACAAATGATCAACTTATGAATATTAGAGAAAACAAACAGTTTTCTTTTGTATTTCTTAAAAAACAGGTGACTTTACTACTGATTGTGAGATTAACCCTCATAACTACAAATCCTTATTATGAACATACTTTACGTGGAAATATCAGATATTAAAACCAAACAAGTCCTTTCGAATGGAATGTAATCCAAAAAAATCAATTCCAATGATTTGACTTGTTTCAGCTTTTTATCACCGACCCCTGGAATTATACAAAGTCCCACACAAGGTCCAATAATTTCTCTTAATTTGTAGTTTTTATTGTAAATTTGATGTCACTAATTTCCTATTATGTTATTATAAATTCGATGAAGGTTACTAAATTATAGACGAAATAGAGAGCAACAACCGACAAATTTTCAAAAACAACTCAATTAATTCCCATTGAGAATCGTCAAAAGATTATTACGCAATATCGTGTTAAACATAAGCTGTGCCTTAATTTATACTTAAAAATTGTCAATTTAGTGTGTTCAGAAATGTATTCGAATCAATTGCAGTAAAGATAAACACTGGTGGACTGGAAAACAAATACAATATCTTACAAGGATTGTAATTATTAATTAATTAAATAATAAACACTTATATTCCGTTTAGTACAGAACCTGTATTAGTTTTAGATTTGTTCTATTTGAAACGAAAGCTTTATTTTTTTATGTTTCAAAAGATTTTGAAATTGTACCTATAGAAAAGACCCAAATACCACCGAAAATTAAACGGAAAAAAGTTTCGACTTAGACGGCGAATTAAATAATTTTACATTTTATATAGAATTTCGACGAATTTCCCATTACTGAATATATCATTAATACCAGTTCAAGGTGTCATTTTTATTTAATTATATCTAACAAAAATCTATATAAAGAAAATAATTTGAAGTGTTTGTTGAATTATGAAATGTTTAATTTTCCAAACAACATTTTTTTGCTTTTTGCGACTCATCTTTTTGTTATCTTTTTCATTTTAATATCTATGATAGTAAAAATTATTTGAAAAGATCGTCTTCTTACGTAGATAAAGATCATAGAAATATTAATTACACTACTAGCTGTCTAAAAATTTCCGGTAATCAATAGTTTCTTTTACTTTTATTAAGTCTCAAAGTCGTACTCTCTATAATTAGACGACTTTAACATCTTCATTAGTATTTAGACATGTCACCTTTGTTCGTAAAGCAGATTATTTTTCTACACCTTTCTACAGGTATTTAATTAGCTAGTACTGAAATGTTATAATCACCAAGGGGGCGCAGGTTAATTGCAAATATCATCCTTGTTCTGATAAACTCATGGTTTTCAGAATAAGCACTTGAACATAACTCCCAAATATTGGACATTTTATAATATCACTGAGTTTTCTGCACGCTACTGAACGTAATATTTTAACAATAATTCTCAAGCAGTCAGAAACCTGTTAGTGCGTAAGTATAGAGTACGGTTTGCTCTTCAGTGTCGAATAGACATGTCGTCCGCCAAGAATATGACGTTGGGGTTTACCCCACTACAACCGTATAAAGAAATTATTTACAAATTGTTTACAATAAGGGGGGAGCGTCAGTGATAATTTTTTTTAGAACCGAAATTAATTTAAATTGGGTCACTGGCAATAATTAATATATAATTTAATTGAAGATAGACATTTTAATTCTCAGTTTTTTGTTTTTTTTCTTATATTCCAAAATTTAATCTGTGTATTTTTGAATTGTTAAAAATGTATGGTATTGAGAAAGAAAATTGCAAACGATTTTGTTCTATCAATTAACTTGTTGAACATCATTTTTAGTATCCCACAGTAGAAACTAAAAGTCACTAGTGACACTTTTCTTCACTAGTGAAGAAAAATGTCACTTTACCATAGAGATATTAGTAAAGTAAAGTCAACTTTCAACTGTTAGTATTGAGAAAACAATATTTTATTCATTTCAACTTCAAGGATTTAATTAATAAATCATAACATGATTAGACCTTCAAAATGAAATTTAGAAGAAATCGTTTTTTGTCAAATTATCCTATTGATTGAATCGATAAAAACCATTCTTCACCTCTAGCCCCAACGTCTTATAGATATCATCCTCTAATCATAAAAGTATGTATGTTACGAAAATAAAATAAAGATATCATTTTTTTTTAAATACTAACTGCATATAAACCCCTTGATTTTAAATAAAATAATTATTGTCATTTTCCGGGATACCGAATCAATTACGACTGAGTATCGTTTGTACTTCAATAAAACCTTCATATTACAAGCTATTTGAGCAGAGGAAATATTATTTTATTGTTGCGCAATTACAGTTAGGATAAATTAGTTTGAATATGAACAACAAATGCCAGTCGTCAAACAGATAAGCGTTATTAAGTGTTTACATTTGCGTCCTGCTAAAATGTTTTGGATTGTTGTTTTATTCGTCTGTGTAATATTAGTATATTGGTTTTTAATAAAACCGTATAATTATTGGTTAGAAAAAGGTGTTAAACAAGCAAACCCTAAACCAATTTTCGGTGATAATTGGCCCACTGTCATAAGAACCCATTCGTTTGCTGAGCTAATTGAACATCTCTACAATCTACATCCGAATGAAAGGTCTATACGATTTTATTCCATTTTTATTGATTGTTATAATTCCGTTTATTTATCAGATATGTAGGAATGTATCAAATGTTACAGCCAACTCTAGTCATTCGTGATCCTGAATTGATTAAACAAATGACTGTTAAAGAATTCGATCATTTTTTAAATCATGTCACATTTATACCAGAAAATTCCGATCCATTGTGGACCAAGAATCTTGTAGCCCTTAAAGGTGAATCTAGACCCTGTTTTTGTTGTCTGAAAATAATGCTGTTCACATTTTTCTAGATAAAAAATGGCGTGAGATGCGTGCAACATTAAGTCCATCATTTACAAGTAGTAAAATGCGACACATGTTCGAATTAATGACCGAAATATCTGAACAATTTATTCAATACTATTTGGAGAAGAATGAAGATATCGTAACAGTCGAACTGAAAGATATATTTACACGTTATGCTAATGATGTTATCGCTTCAGTTGCATTTGGTATAAAATGTGATTCATTAAAAGAACCAAATAATCAATTCTATGTAATGGGTCGAGATGCAACTGATTTTACTAAACCTTGGACAAACATAAAAATTTTCGGTTACTTTCTATTTCCTAAATTGTTCGAATTATTAAAAATCCGACTATTTTCGAAGGAAGTTAGTGATTTTTTCATTAATGTAATTAAACAAAACATCAAACAACGTGAAGAACATGGAATTATACGTGGTGATATGATACAATTATTATTAGATGCGCGTAAAAATGGTTTAAAACATGAAGAAAACTCGGCCGATAATCAACATGAAGGATTTGCAACGGTTGAAGAAGCAGATATTACCAAATCGACATTAACGCAAAAGGACGAAATAACAGATATTGATATCACATCCCAAGCCTTGATATTCTTTTTCGGTGGTTTCGATTCAGTTTCAAATGCGATGTGTTTCATGGGCTACGAATTAGGTGCTAATCCAGATATTCAAGAACGTTTACGTCAAGAAATCAACAACACTTTTGATGAATGTAAAGGGAAACTAACATATGAAGCATTAATGAAGATGAAATATATGGATATGGTCGTATCGGAAACATTACGTAAATGGCCAAATGCTGTTGGCACCGATCGTATTTGTACAAAACCGTATACGATCGAACCATTACATCCAAATGAAAAACCACTACGCTTAGATATCGGTAGGGCTATAATGTTACCAATTTTTGGACTACACCGTGATCCCAAGTATTATCCCGATCCAGAACGTTTCGATCCGGAACGTTTCAATGATGAGAATAAGCATAAAATTAATCCCTATGCTTATATACCGTTTGGTGTAGGCCCAAGGAATTGTATTGCTTCTAGATTTGCGTTATTGGAAACGAAAGCTTTGTTTTTCTATATTTTAAAACATTTTGAAATTGTACCAATTGAAAAGACACAAATTCCACTAAATATTAGTAAGAAATCGTTCAATTTAACAGCAGAAGGTGGGTTTTGGTTCGGTCTAAAGAAGCTCATTAAATAACTATAATTTTATGTATGAAACTGTGCTAAATTTGTAAACAGAAAGTTGTAAAAATAAACGGAAATTTGTTAATTGCAAATTCAAGATTTTGGCTGCAGAAACCTGATATTTATACAGTAAAAGCAAATGTTAGTATCAGACTAATATAAAAAAGAACGCGCAGATCTTGATAAATCTTCTATATCAAATTTTAGCTTGACAAATATTGATTTTTTTGTTAAGAAAATTTCTGTCTGTCATATGATAACGATGATAATAAACACAACTGCTTTTATACTTTGCCATTCATAAGTATATACAACCGGAGATGACGGGAGAATTGAAATTTCTGTAGAGCTCGAAATTTCCAATATCTCTTCTATTCTTTGTAAATACATAATTATTAGATTTAATTGTTTTGTTTCTTGTCAATTTTCTACGAAATTGTTCATTTATCACAATGAACAATCCATTCAAGGACTGAGAGATAATAAAATGAAAATATTTGGAGATAATTCTTTAGGTTTGAAAAAATTTCGAAAAAGTGTGGAGTGATTGAAAAATCCACCCCACCGCGTTCTCCATTTCTAATACGAAAAAATATTGTACAGTGCACGTTATTTCAGGATAACTCTTCGGGAGTCGCTCAAGAGAGGTGGGGCTTGTTAGAAATATTTCTCTTATCTTTTTCGATCATCTCCCTTTTGCCTCTCCCATTTACAACAAAAGCCTTCACAGCTCACGCTTTCAGACGGTTAAAATTACATGGAACGAACTCTATTAATACTAAAATAGATTCATAAATAAATCATTTATAACTTGACCTTCATTGAAAGGTCTGAGCAATCGGACAAATTATCGATCCTTGTCAACGTAAACAAACATTAGCTATAATTTGTTATGTATAGCATAGATGTAGGTGTGGTAATTTCCCTTTCCACGCTCAAATTGATGAGCAGCCACTCACTCCTTAGAGCCAACAAAATATGAACTCGCTAGCACTAGGATAACAAAATTCTAGTTCGTCACTAACAAGCAAACCCGAGTGTGTTTTTGTGATTAAAATCATCAAATTATCAAATCCAAAAAAAATGTTTTGGATTTTAATTTTGATCATCTGTGTAATATTAGCATATTTGTTTTTAATAAAACCCTACAATTATTGGGTAGAAAAGGGTGTTAAACAAGCAAATCCTAAACCGATTCTTGGTGATAGTTATGGTATCGTAACAAAACAACATACGTCCATTGATATGGTTAAATATTTCTATAATTCCAACCCTAATTCAAGGTTTAAACAATTTTTCTGAATAATAATTTTAGTATTATCAAATGAAATTAAAAATTTAGATATTGTGGAATCTATCAGATGTTCACCCCAACTTTAGTTCTACGTGATCCTGAACTAATTAAACAGATTGCGGTAAAAGAATTCGATCACTTCTTGGATCATCGTGGCTTTGGAAGTCCAAACGATGAATTATTATCCGGAAATCTCTTCTCCCTTAAAGGTAAAGACCCAATTACAGATAATTAGCTTAGAAGCTTGTCGATTTTTTTCTGTAAATTTTAGGTGAAAAATGGAAGTACATGCGTTCACTAGCAAGTCCAGCATTTACAAGTCGTAAAATGCGTCAAATGTTTATATTGATGACCGAAATTGCTGAGCAATTCATTCAACATTTCTTGAAGAAGAACGAAAACATTATAACAATTGAAATGAAGGACACGTTTGCACGTTATACTAGTGATGTCATTGCATCAATTGCATTCGGTATAAAATGTGATTCATTAAAAGAACCAAACAATGAGTTTTATGTAATGGGTCGAGATGCGGCTGATTTTAGTGGATTTTGGCGAAATCTGAAATTTCTTGGTATATTCATATTTCCCCAATTATTTAAATATCTCCCGATCTCATTAGTATCTGGAAAAACGGCCAATTTTTTTGTGAATTTGATAAAAGGAAATATCAAACAACGTGAAGAACAGGGAATTGTACGTCCTGATATTATTCAATTATTATTAGATGCACGTAAAAATGGTTTAAAACATGAAGAAGACGACTCGACAAATGATAAAAGTGAAGGTTTTGCAGCTGTTGAAGAATCTAATATAACGAAATCAACGGCAATCAAGAAAGAAATAACAGATATGGATATAACATCACAAGCATTCGTATTCTTTATTGCTGGTTTCGATACAGTTGCAAATATTATGTGCTTTATGGGTTATGAATTGGGTATTAATCCGGATATTCAACAACGTTTACGAAACGAAATTGATAAAATCGCTGACGAATGCAACGATAAACTAACATACGACGCTTTAATGACCATGAAATATATGGATATGGTACTATCTGAGACGTTACGTAGATGGCCGAGTGCTGTTATGACAGATCGAATTTGTACAAAACCGTTTACAATCGAACCAACACAACCCGATGAAAAACCATTACATTTAAATGTTGGCGATGTAATAACAATACCGATTTGTGGTCTTCATCATGATCCAAAGTATTATCCTGAACCGGAACGTTTCGATCCGGAACGTTTCAATGATGAGAACAAGCATAAAATTAATCCGTACACTTATATCCCATTTGGTACAGGACCAAGAAATTGTATTGGTTCTAGATTTGCTTTATTAGAAACGAAGGCTTTATTCTTCTATATTTTGAGACATTTCGAGATTGTACCAGTAGAAAAGACAGAAATACCAGTGAAGATTAGTAAGAATGCATTTAATTTAGCTGCAGAAAATGGATTCTGGTTTGGACTCAAACGGCGTATTAGATAATTACATTTTATAAAATTATATTGTGAACAGTGAATAAATTACCTATAAATAATAGTTTAAATAAACGACTCAAGGTTATAATCATTACATTGACTATGGCGCAGTAAAGTTTATTTATGTAAACCAGTAGTCTGATTTCCTTTGTTGCACGAACTTCTGTAATAGTACAAAAGTGAATTTTTATTAAGTACATATTATTATGAACATACTTTAGGTCGAAATATCAGAATTTAAAACCAAACAAGTCCTTTCCTATTGAATGTAAGGCAAAAAAAAAATCAATTCCAATGATTTGACTGCTGACAATACATGAATTTCAAAAATTATTCAGTTCTTTTGGTATCTGAAAATTTAGCTACATTGCAGTTTTACAAGTACATAAGAGGAAACATAGAGCATAGATATATTTATTCAATTTACAGGGGTATCTGTAGAAAAGATCCAAATACTAGCGAAAATTAGACGGAAAAAAAGTTTGGACTTTAACAGCGAATTAAATAATTTTACATTTTGTATAGAATTTCGAAGAATTTCCAATTACTGAATATCTCATTTAATTATATTTAACAAAAATCTATATAAAAATAATTTGAAGTGTTTGTTGAATTGTGAAATGTTTAATCTTCCAAAAAAACATTCTTTCTTTTTGCGACTCACCTTTTTGTTATTTTGTTTTCATTTTAGTATCTATGATAGTAAAAAGTAGGTATGTGCCATATCAATTTCCATTAATAATTGTTCTGGCTAACTCTTTTAAGTGAGATATGAGAGGCATTACAAAAAAAGACATCAAAACGGTGTAAAGTTAAGAATGATTTGAAAAGATTGTCTTCTTACGTAGATGAACAGCATAGAAGTATTAATTATACTTGAGCACTCAATATCCATTTGAAACTGCTAGGGTAAACAGCGAGGCAGCGAGGTGTCGCAGTGAGATATCTCCAACATGAACGCACCCTAAGGAATGCACACAAAAACGAAATATATGCAGTTCATTCCCGTACCCTCAATATTAATGATATTATTGATTTTTTTGTTTCTATAATAATTCCACAAATAATACAAATGAACGTCTTGTAAACACGGAAGCCAAGATTACTACCGATGAGCAAAAGCAAGTGTATATTGCGTTCACTATCGGTAGGGACACTTGCATGGGCAACGTTTGTTGTGTCGATATATGAAGAGAATAATCCCGTCCCCCACCCACTTCTGCACCAACGAACAAGACTCTTCCAGTCTTGCTATTTTATTATTGATTTACTTCACGATTTTGATAGATAAGTTATACAGACTGTCCCAGTCCAAGTAATCACCTTTCATAACTTCTTCAATTATTACAACATTCGAATGTAACCATCAATAATTCAAACTAGAACACCTAAGCAGTAGACTCAAAATACCCCTTAGGTAACCTAGTTTGAGTTCTTTAAGATTGCACTTGAATGTTTTAATAATTGAAGAAGTTATAAATGGTGATTCCTTGAGGTGGGACAGTCTGTATAGGTAAGCAATAAAAATTTTCATACATGGACTTGTATGAATTTTAAAGTGTACTGACTTCTAGTCGTGCTCTTACAAAAGTGAGTCGTGATCTTGCGTTGCCATCTCAAACAAGTCTCGGTCTCACAATCAGAGAGAGAAATCGATTAATGTAACAGCAAAAGGTCACAATTCATCTTTGGACTAAAGCGGTAAATTAAGTAATTCTATTTTTTGTATAGAAACGTCATCAACAACATTTTCAAATACGTATCAGTTCAGGAGTTACAAGTTCAAGGTCCAAATTATTAAATCATCAAACAATGATGGCTAACAACGTACAAAAAAAAAATTGTAGGCGTAGAGCTGAAATAATTACTAAATGTAACAATATAAGTACATAAACAGATTGAAACAAATCTAAGAAGGAGACAGTTTCATACATTATTAATTATCCACAAAATTACTTAATATTGGATTAACCATCGAAAAGAAGAATCGAAGACGCGTTTTAATTAACAGTCGACAAAGATACTTTTTATCAAATGATTGAAGTCTAACACAACAGATTTATATTTAATTACAACAAGCGAAGTAATTACTGTGAAAATATTGCAACCACATTTGTATTTTCCAAAAATTTTTAATAAAGAACAATGTTGTCATGTGGGGGTTTGAGAACTAAATTGCACAATATTGCATTTTATTGATAGTATTGGTGCAATAAGTGGCACTACCAAATTTCTAATCGTCTAATTTGAATCTGTTTCCATAAATTCTTAAACGTTCTGTTTTCTGAAAATAACTGTTGGTTTACAGAGAGAACACATATGGTTTCAACATAAACAAAATATCGTTTCTACGTCACAATTATACAATTTATATAAATCAACTTGGATTCGTATAACATAGACCAGTTGAAAAACAAAAAGATAAGCTACACATCAAGTGTTTACACTTTTATTTTGACTAAAATGTTTTGGATTGTTATTTTAATATTTTGTTTAATATTAGCCTATTGGTTTTTGATAAAACCGTATAATTATTGGACAGAGAAAGGTGTTAAACAGACAAAACCTGTACCATTGTTTGGTGATAATTTTAAGACTTTTATTAGAGCTCAATCATTCACTGATTTAATTCAACATTTGTATAATATACATCCAAATACAAGGTATGACCTATTTTTTTATTACTACTATTATTATTATTATTAATTTATATTTTATTGTCAATTCAAGATATGTAGGAACGTATCAGATGGTAAATCCAATTTTAGTTGTTCGTGATCCTGAATTGATTAAACAACTCACAGTTAAAGAATTTGAACATTTCTTAAATCGTCCCGGATTTCCATCAGAGGATGGTGATCCATTATGGACCAAAAATTTAGTATCTCTTAAAGGTTAGAAGAGTTTGATAGAAAACTTTTAAATACTCAACAGATAAGTCACTCAGCTGAGTGAGTGTATAAAAGTGTTGATTAGGAAATTTATCGTTAGACAAACTGTTAAGGGTGAGCCCTGGGTCTTCTACAACGGACTGTTGTGGAGTTGCATACCCTGAACATTTTATATTTCTACAAAGTATTTCAAGAGAAAATTTATTGGAAAAATTATTTAGTTTTTCCGAAAAGATATGGAAATTCAATGTCTGGTCCGATTTAACGGTGACCGCCAAGGATTTACTGATGTTGAGATGTGAAGTGTTGACTTTGATTTTTTTACAAAGGATTGAGCATTTTGAGAAAAAAAAAAGTCTTAGATTCGTTTCCAATGATGAATAATTTTTCCAATAAATTTTCATTTGAGATTATAGATCTTTAACAAAAAAATTGCATTTTGTTTGTATGCCTCTCGAGTCCGGGTTTCATAGGTCTAAGCCCCAATCCATCATTAGATACTCATATTAGGTGAATTGCAGTTTGAATTTGGAACATTATGCCTACCACAGGACTGACCGAAGCTTTTCTGGCGCTCCAGACAAACTTATTTTCTGCGTCCCTTTACCCTTTACAATCGAAGTTAACTTCTACAGTTTTTGTGTTCGATTGACAATCGTTAGAAGATAAAATACACTAAAACATGTCGCCCTAAAATTATTCCAGCTTTATTTGGACATAAATACGCACCTAAAATGTGCATAAAGAATAACGGGAATAACAGTAATTGAGGACAATTTATAAATTTGACCTTAACGACAATAAAAGAAGACCCGTAGATTATTTCTAAAACAGATAATACTATAATTGACAAATTTGATTCAATTAAATGCAATTATCGTAAAATACACACGTTTAAATTCGAAATTAATTTTGCTCTTTCAATTTTTTAGATCAAAAATGGCGTGATATGCGTTCAACATTAAGTCCAGCATTTACAAGCAGTAAAATGCGACAAATGTTTGAATTGATGACTGAAATATCTGAACAATTCGTTCAATATTTCTTAAAAAAGAACGAACACATTATAACAATTGAATTAAAAGACATATTTACACGTTATGCCAATGATGTCATAGCATCAGTTGCGTTTGGTATAAAATGTGATTCATTAAAAGACCCAAACAATGAATTCTACATAATGGGAAAAGAAGTGACTGATTTTTCTGGATTTTGGAAAATGTTCAAATTTTTGCTAGTCATTGCCTTCCCCAAAGTCTCTACACTATTGAAACTGAGATTATTTCCCAAAAGAGTGGGCGATTTCTTTACAAATATAATCAGCGAAAATATTAAACAACGTGAAGAATATGGTATTCTTCGAAATGATATAATACAGTTATTATTAGAGGCTCGTAAAAATGGTTTAAAACAGGAGGAAAATCATAAAAATGAAGGTTTTGCAACTGTCGAAGAAGGAACTATCAATACTAAGCCAACTGTATCACACAAAAAAGAACTAACAGATCTGGATATAACATCCCAAGCTTTAATATTCTTTTTCGGTGGTTTCGATTCAGTTTCAAATGCCATGTGTTTCATGGGCTACGAATTAGGTGCTAATCCTGAGATTCAAGAACGTTTACGTCAAGAAATCAACAACACTTTTGATGAATGTAAAGGGAAACTAACATATGAAGCATTAATGAAGATGAAATATATGGATATGGTTGTATCGGAAACGTTACGTAAATGGCCGATTGCTATTGGTACTGATCGTGTCTGTACAAAACCATATACAATCGAACCAATTAAACCAGATGAAAAACCTCTACATTTGGATGTTGGTAATGCGATATTTGTACCGATTTTCGGTTTACATCGTGACCCAATTTATTATCCTGAACCAGAACATTTCGATCCGGAACGTTTCAATGATGAGAATAAACATAAAATTAATCCCTATGCTTATATACCGTTCGGTGCAGGACCAAGGAATTGTATTGCGTCCAGATTTGCCCTGTTGGAAATGAAGGTTTTATTCTTCTATGTTTTAAAGCATTTTGAAATTGTACCAATTGAAAAAACACAAATACCGATGAAAATCAGTAAGAAAACATTCAATATAACCGCAGAAGGTGGATACTGGTTTGGACTCAAACGACGAGTTAAATAATAATCTTTCATTTTGTACAAAATTGCAATATAATAAATATTTCATGTTTTAATCAGTAAACCAGGTAATTTTACACGTAATCTTGTAAGAAAACTTTCTCAGTATTCGGGAAACTCATACCTGTTCGCGACGAATGAAAGACTTTCCCCGAACGGAAAATAGTACAAATCGTCACTGAAACGACAAATACAGAGTTAACAAAACTAAGGGGTACTGTTTTGATGACAATAATTTAGAAGATTATAGGGGAGGGAGGGGCAAAGTAGGCCCCTTCCAATTTTCAAAGCTTCAGAAAGATATGAGGGCAAACATTTTTGAAATTTTTTATATAGGTAATGAGAAGTAAAAAGGACCATACGATATTACGATTTTTTTTCCTTAAGGGACCTACTTTGGCCCCCCTCCCCTAAGTTGACTGATTGATTAAACATAAACCTTGGCTTCAACGTGTTAATAACCAATTGGTCAGTTATGACTATTTAAATGCTGCAGAAACAGATAATCCTACCAACAACCCTTGTGATTATGTTGAGGTTGTGGTGAAGCGAAAAATTAAATAATTTTCAAGATATCCCTAGTTTTTGTTAAAAATTTCCAACTGGTTGAGAACCACTGACCTAATGTGGATAACATTTCAAAAAGAACAGGGAAATTCTGTCTCCGTCATGTTGGCAATACTGTTTCTCCATGTTTAAGAATTTGAAATCAAGTAGGTTTTGCAAATGTTAAAAACGATCCAATTTTGCGATGTTATTATAAAAAAAAGTGTTATATTAATCGCTAACATGTTCGATGGAGTAATTAGAGGATAAATTTCAATAAAAATAATGATTTGTTTGGTTATGTTTACTATTTTTCATGCAATATTATTTCAAAGATTTTACTTACATTTACAGCAGCCAACGATTTCTTGCACTTATAATCACAAAATATCACCAAAACACACTTAAAAATATCATTTTACAGAAAATAATTTTAATAAAACTTTTTTCGCACTTTTTCAAACCGGCAACGGCCATGACACTACTATGAAGTTGGCTCGTATGACAGTCCAATATTTAACCCACAGATAGCGCTCTAATATTTAAATAAATGTAGCTCTCATGGATTTAATTATTACAATTATTTGAAGAAAATTGATTTTTAAACCCATTATTGATAGATAATAAGAATATTATTAGATTACACGATACTATTGTTAAATTTCTTATCATTCACGAATTGTTAAACCAACAAGACCGCTAACACTACTGTGAAGTTCGCTCGCATGACAACAGAGAGAGCTCTATGGTCTAATTAAATGTAGCTCCCGTACTCATATACAGTGTAGGCACTTAAAACGATTACACACAAAAACGATTACTTATGATTCCTTATTTGTAATGGTGTTATTAATTTTAATTCGTTTGTAAGATCAAAGAAATTGTTCTCATGACGCCTTAGACGTGTGAAATTAATTAAATTATGAACAAAATCGATATATAAAGACAGATATATTTGACAACAATTACAACATTCCAGTCTTATAGATTTCGTTTTTTTTTACAATAAATAATTTGTTTAAAAACAGTAGTCATGTAGGACGACCAAAGTACGATTTAAAACGGCGAATTCATACCCAATTTGGTACCGAAATCCAATCGTGCCCTCTTTTGGGACCGCTTTTTAACACTACAACAAACAATGAAATCAATCAACAAATCAACAACCATTTAGAAATAGATTACATTATCTCTTGACGCTTAACCAACTCATTGATAATTAGAACGATAAATGGTGATAATGACGCAAACAATACCACCCAGAATGGTACACGAAACTGGTAGATCTCCTCGAAATCATTAGGCGCAATATTGAACGCAACAATCGTATAAATCGATTGAATTATTATCCTGAAAATCGTAGAAATTTAGTAATAAAACGATCGAATGGGTTGATAATTACAAAGTAAAAACACTACACAACCAGTAGCCGTTAGTGTTGGGTAATTTGCGAAAAATCAAATGGTCACGGTGTACGAATCCAATCGAGATCACAACTGTAAACCAACAATCATTGATTAATAATTAATTAGCAATTAATCAGAATTTACCATAATGTAGTAGAATAATGAACACAATTATTAATCGGGCTGTTAATATCGTCCAACTATTATCCAACCAGCCGATACTACCATCGATTTCTGGTAAATACAACGATAAACACGTACAATTCTGTATATGAATCGAACACAATTGTTGGCAGTGTTCAGTCAATATACCTAAATAGATGACAATACAAACAATTATTGTTGGTAGGAATTTCAAACCGTAACACCATAAAATGAAGAGAATCAAATTGAAATTGATTGTGGCATTATTCTTGATTTGTGGCTGCTTCATTATCTCCCCATCAACTTGTAGGCCTAACAGTGAACAACTCAAAACCGGCACGACAATACAACACAACCACAACAATTGTCCCACAGTAAACGGTACCGGCACCACTAAAATATCCGTCAAGATTTGCAATAAACTCAACAACAAACAACACAACAACCAAAACTGTATCGAATTCAATGTGATTAAAACAAAATGTCGCGCCTCCATTATCAGATGATAGAATGAAATCGGATCTTCGCGTGATAACGACAACGAACACGCTATTGAATTCAAATCACGCGCCACATCAATCGGTGACAAACCAAACGATTGTTGGTAAACTTGGATTTTTTGACAAACTTGCGGGAATAACGGTTGAATTGCAACACTACAAATCGAGTTATAGTAAAAGCGCCATCTATGGACGCGAATTGTTAATACCTAGCATCAGCTTGCATGAAAATCCCCGCATTCTCACAACTCGCCGACGATCCCATTATACAGACAATCTCACGATAATCCTGCATGATATTCAACATTTCACGTGTTGCATTCGGTGTACAATCGGTGAATAGTGAGACTAGTAGCGGTACGTTGTCGATCTGTTCGATGTGCGGCCGAATTTTATCGATACCTCTCGGTAATTTCGCCTAAAATCACCTAAAATTATTCGACACGGGGGTGAGGGGGAATAATTTAATAACTTACGCGATTACTCATATCGAAATTGATGGGTGCACTGTGTTCGGTACTATCCGTTAAACAACTCAACGATTGCCAATCGTGCGTCGATTGATCATTATTATTATTATTGATCTGTAAACTATCGTTGCTGGTCAATTTCGAGCTTGTGTAGCATTCGGTTTTGTTTAGATTCGTTTCGAATTTAACAGTTGAATGTTCCATATTGATAGCGCTCGGTGCTGAGAAGCTTAGAGCTCGGGATGTTTCGAAGATGCTGCAAAATTCAAATTGTTACACATCTCTCTCGTTTGCGAGATTTGATTTAATTAATTAATTAGTAATTCAAGAACAAGAACCGTTAATACCTATCACTAAAATCATACGTTGTTGTTGTTGTCGTTGTTGTTGTTTCGGCTGTTGTTGTTAGTTTCTTAACACTTTGCGATAATCTCCGTTGTTTATTGTTTCGTAGATTTGTTATTGGTGTCTGTCCACTATTACGTCTATTTCATCCGTATTCCATACAAATTATATTAGTAGGATTTTTTTAAAATTATTTACAACACAAATTATGTTAAGGGAAACACAAAAGAACGTATGTCGTTGATTGATATCGACATATAAATCAATCAACGATGTACGTTTAAGACATTTATAACACACATATTTTGTTTTGTGATTTATTAAATCTAACCTGCTACGTTCGCTTAATAGTGAAATATGGCAATTCCAGCCGCTTTCCAGGCCCATTTTCTCACTAAACACTCGGGATCTTAATTCGTTCTCTTTACTGAAATGTACGAATCGTATACAGGCGCGTTCTAATTGTTCGATTAATTGTACCTGAAATTTATTGTTTTTGTTTTGTAAAACAGTTGGTTTTGATTGAAATTAGATTTTTTACCATATCTGTTAATGGTTGATATTGCATTGTTACCATGCCGATAAAGACTTGATTGCATTGCATATGGAAACAAGTTGCAGCATCGCTAGCATCAGTTGATGGACAATCGTTGTAGAGTAAAGAATCTGGAATTGGTAAAGAATTTTATTAGGTTATTGTATAAGGAACTTTATGTGTTCTCAGTTCTTCTCCTTCTTTACGCCTCCCCCTGAATTTCTGGAGAAGTTTTCTTCTTCTTCAATATTCATCTCTTCTTCTCTTTCGTTTCGTTTAATCTCTATCGACGCCTTCCTCTAATTTTTAGTGGTATCCTTAATTCCCATTCGTCTTCAATTCAAAGAAAATTCTTCTGCATTCCTTTTTCTTCTTTCTCAAACTCCTCGACCTCTTGCCTGCTTTATAGCCAGGTCTTCCAACATTATTTTTATAGTGTTTTCCTCTGCACTTTCTCTTCTTCTATCGCTTCTTAATCTTCTTCGATTGTTTCCTTTTCTTCCTTATCTTCTTTAAACGGTTTTGTCTCTTCCTGCATCTCCTACGTCGTGTTATCTTCATCTCTACTATTTTCACTGCAAAATTCTAATTTTTTTTTAATATGCCTCCTTTTTTCTATTCGCCTCCTGGTACATTTCTTGAGAAGACTTAGACCTATTTTCATCTTTTTTTAAATTCTCTTATTCTCCTTCTTTTCGTTTAATCTTCCTCGATGCCTTCCTCTAATTTCTCTTCGTCTTCTATTGGAAGAAAATTCTTCTGCATTCCTTTTTCTTCTTTCTCAAACTCCTCGGCTTCTTGCCTTCTTTATAGTTCTATCATCCAGGTCTTCCAACGTCATTTTTACACTGTTTTCCTCTATTCTTTCTCTTCTTCCATCGCTTCTTCTTCTTCTTCTTCTTCAATTGTTTCATTTTCTTCCTTATCTTCTTCAAACAATTTTTCTGTATTTTTGTCTCTTCCTGCATCTCCTTCGTCACGTTATCTTCATCTCTACTATTTTCACTGCAAAATTCTGTGTTTTTTTTTCTCTAATATGCCTCCTTCTTTTTTCTATTCGCCTCATGCTACATTTCTTGAGAAGACTTAGACCTATTTTCATCTTTTTTTAAATTCTCTTATTCTCCTTCTTTTCGTTTAATCTTCCTCGATGCCTTCCTCTAATTTTTACTCCTGTCCTTCATTCCTCTTCGTTTTCCATTGAAAGACAATTTTTCTGCATTCCTTTGTCTTCTGTTTCTTTTTTGTCTTATCTTCCCATATTGCTTTATTCTTTCTCAAACTCCTCGAGCACTTCCCTTCTTTATAACTCTATAATCCAGGTCTTCCAACGTCATTATTATAGTGTTTTGCTCTATTCTTCCTCTTCTTCTATTGTTTCCTTTTTTCCTTAAGTTCTTCGAACGGTTTTTCTATCTTTTTATCATTTCCTGCATCTCCTTCATCATGTTATCTTCATCTCTATTGTTTTCACTGTAAAAGTTGAGGTGTTGGCAATGAAATTGTTAAATTCGCTGGAAATTCTCTTCTTTTCGCCTCCCTTTTGCCTTCTTCTAACGATTCATAATTTTCTTCCACTCTTCTTGGAAGAAGCTTTCTCCTCTTTGTTCTCCTTTTTCCTGTTTCTTCTTTTACTTTTCTTCCTATCCTTTATGATTCTTTTTTTTTATTATTATCAATTTCGAATAGTTTTTCTTGACCTCTACAAGTCTTGCAAATCCTTCTTGTACTATTTATTCTGCTCTTCTACTTTTTTTCTATCGCTTCATCTTCTTTTTCTACTGTTGTCATCTTTATCTTTATCCTCTTTAATCGGTTCTTCTATCTTTCTCTTGTCTTTCCCGTCATCTCCGTCGTCTTCCAATTCAAGTTCTATTTTTTTTTCTTTATGTTTCAAGTTGTCATTAATTGAAAAGCAAGTCCAACTGTGGGCTCTGAAATTGCCATATTCGCTAGAAAATGTCTTTTCAGCTTTCTTTTGCACATTTTCCTTTGCTTCCTTCTCTTCTTCGATGTCTTCATAATTTTCTTTTACTCATTATTGTTATTGAGGCTCTTTTTCCTCTTCTTGACAGGAACTACTTCCTTTCTCTTCTTTTTTGTCATATTTTTCTTTGACTTCCGTTTTTATTTCCGCAGCATGTTTTTATCCACTTCCGTGTAGGTTTTGAAACGTCTACCGTATACTCGCACTAGTTTCTTCAACTCTTCTACTTCTTCTATCGCTTCCTCTTTTCGTATCGTTCCCTTCTCTTCTTTATGTTCTTCAATCGATTCTTCGATACTTTTTGTTATTCCTTCAGATTTACAGTTGCCATCTTCGCGAAATTTTGTTTTACTCTTCACACCTTTTCTCTCTCCTCTTCTTCTAAGGATTTATTTTCAGGCACTTTTTCCGCTTTTTGACAGAAACTATTTCATTTTACTTTTCGTTTGTCTTAATTTTCTTTCACTTCTTTTTTTTTGCCCATCACATGAGCAAGTTTCGTTATCAATCCTGGATAGTTTTTATCTACTATTCTCTTCAACTCTCCTACTTCTTCTATCACTTCATCCACTTTTTCAACCGTTCTCTTCTCTTCTTTATGCCCTCCAATTGATTATTCAAATTTTGTTTTGTTCTTTTTTCGTCTCCTTTGTTTTCCATTAGAATTTTAAGATTATCTTCAACACTTTTTTGACTAATTTCTTCAAATTTACAGTTGCCATCTTCGCGACTTTCTTTTACTCTTTACGCCTTTTCTTCCTCTTCTTCTTCTAAGGATTTATAATTTTCTTCTACTCATTATTGGTATTCAGCCATTTTTTCCTGTTCTTGACAGAAACTACTTCATTTCTATTCTCCTTTGTCCTATTTTTCTTGCACTCCTTTTTCCTATCTCCTGAGCGTGTTTTGTTATCAATCTTGGATAGTTTTTATCTACTTCCATGCAACGTGTATCGCATACTCCAAGTATTCTCTTCAACTCTCCTACTTCTTCTATCACTTCATCCACTTTTTCAACCGTTCTCTTCTCTTTTTTATACCCTCCAATTGATTCTTCATATATTTTTTTTTGTTCTTTTTTCGTCTCCTTTGTTTTCCATTAACGTTTTATCTTTTAGAATTTTAAGATTCTCTTCAATACTTTTTTGACTAATTTCTTCAGATTTACAGTTGCCTTCCTCCTCTTCTTCTAAGGATTTATAATTTTCTTCTACTCATTATTGGTATTCAGGCACTTTTTCCTGTTCTTGACAGAAACTACTTCATTCCTATTCTCCTTTGTCCTATTTTTCTTGCACTTCTTTTTTCCTGAGCGTCTTTTGTTATCAATCTTGGATAGTTTTTATCTACTTCCATGCAACGTGTATCGTAAACTCCAACTATTCTCTTCAACTCTTCTACTTCTTCTATCACTTATCCTCTCTTTCCATCGTTTCTTTGTCTTCTTTATGCTCTCCAATCGATTTTTTTTATTTTTGTTTGTTCTTTCCTTCACCTCCTTTCTTTTTCATTCACTTTTTCCTTATAAATGTACTTCTTTTGATTTACAGTTCTCATCTTTTCGACTTTCTTCCTTTTCTTCTTCTTCTTCTTCTACGGCCTCCTACTTATTATTAGTATTAAGATTTGTTACTTCTTCCTATTCTCAGAGGCATGTTAATCTTTCTTAAACTTTTCGTTTCTTCTGTCACTTTTCTTCCTCTCTTCTTTTTCCCGGATTGGATCTAATAAATTTGGATAGTTTTGTAGGTCTTCATTTGATTAAATGTAGCATTACATGCTCGTCTCGCCATCTTATGTTATTTTCTTCTTCCTCTTCTTTATAGTACTTCTTTGCCTTCTCCCAAATCTCTCCCAAATTTTTTGTCTTCTCCTTCACCTTCTTCGTTTTCCCTTCAACTGCAGCTTTGTCTTCCTTTCTAATTGCTTTTTCCTTGATCCGCTCCTTCTATTTGTTGCTCGCATGCCGCACTGATCCTCTTTTCACTTACTTTCTTGATGTAAAATTCATCGTTTTTTTTTGAGGCTGAAACTGTTAACATACGAAAAACACACGAAACTTGCTTACCTGTGCTGTAGAACTGGCCAATCGGCACTTTAATCTTTGGCTCCAACACACTCTTACTGCAATCCCAACGTACCGGTGTTGGACTTCGATAATCGCTATACAAATGTCGACTATCACTTGGCAATTCTAAATACCAATGATTAATTTGATTATTAATGATTTTATTTAATGGCCGATAAGCAAATGCTGTACAATATGCCGTTAAACTGCTACGTTGATAGAAATCTTGAATCTTTTTACGATCGCTTACAGTTAACGGTGCCAAATCATGACCATCCCAATAATCAACACATGAATCCAAAATAATATCGGCCGTACCCTCTGATAACAATTGCATTGAACCACTACTTAATTCTTTAACAATTACCGCAAACATATGCGGAAATGGGAATTTTAATTTCGTCGACATTTGTAAGGAACGTGCATACTTATTGTCACGACGCACCATCTCCGGTTGCTACAATTCATTTAAACGATAAATTAATTTAATTAATTAATTCATAGCAATTAACAATAATACTAAATGTCTAAATGTTGATAGTTGTTGTTCCAATACGAAAATCTTCTGGGCTTGATCGACGAAACCGATCTCTTTTGCCAATTCACACAAACATCGTCGATTTGTGATTGGGATTAAGCTTTCGTTATAGGCGGCTTCACAGGTGATATGCGAACAGAATTGTGCATAATTCTCTTGTGTATCCACATTGCACGTATTCAACAGTATACCGAGACCTAACGGTTTTAATGATGTCAAGAATTTGTCCCAGTCCTGATCGTCGAAATGCAACTTAAATGGATCACTGTGATTGTGTGTTAAATCCAACACTTCAGCTATGGCCGCTAAATTGATACTCTTCTCATTTGTGTTATCATCACCGCCACCATCATGATCGACGATCAAATCACCAACATTACTCAAACTGGAACTGGGCGATAGATCGTTGTTGTGGAGGAAGAAGACTTTTTCAGCTGTTGGATTTGGCCAAGATAATACGCCTTTCTTATCAACACAACCTAGTGCCTGAAACTCTAAGAGTTATTTTTTTTTTAAAGTGATATCAATAGTGATTACAGTAACAGAACCGAAGACGTGGAGGATGTTGGAGGAACGGCACAAAATCTGTGGATTGCCTTTGAGGATTTTAATGAAATTCTGCCAGATTTGTTTTTTTGTTAATTTAATTTCCGTATAATCGATTGTTGTTGTGTCCGTGTCTTCTTCCAATGGATTCGGTTTGAAATCGATTTTTCTCGAATTTTCGAAGATTCCAATGAATCTTTAAAATCGAATTGGAATTAGTTGTGTGTGTGTGTTGATTACAAGCGGTGGAAACTATCAAAGATTTCACCCGTTATCTAATTTAACGAAGAATTCAACGATCCAGAATAGTTAGGAAATGTGATTGTTTTGCATCACCCACAACCGAACCAAGACCTATCGGAAAAGGCGAGAAGAAGACGGTATGAGGATGAAGATGAAAACTGCTAAATAATCAAGGCATAGATCCGCAACTTTGCCTTTCAATAGCTGTAGTTTAACAAGAATGTGAAGATTGAAGAAGAACAAAAAGGTAAAAAGCAAAAAAGTGAATACCAAGAGGAGATGGAAGCATAGGCAGACACTCCTCATCGTTCCAAGTAAGGAAGAAATTTCTGGAAGCAGTAAGGAAGATTATTATTAAACGACGATCAAAAACTCAATGAGTAGAGAAAAAGAATCAGGATAGATCGAGCCAAAGAAAAGAAAATCTAATAACTTCAAGATTGCAAGCTTCCACAGCCACAAAGACTCTTCGCATCTTCAAATCCAACATCATACAAGCCTAGCAAACCGCTTAAAAGTCAATGCAAACTGGGAACAGATCAAAACTAGCTGAAGATCGTCTTAAAGACCCTTAACAGAACTCTGAAGGCGCCCTTTATAGCTTCAATCCTGGAACAACCTTCCAGAGATAGATAAGAGGATGGAAGTTGACATTATTAAAAGAAAAAAAACGAGAGAAAAAAGGGAGGCTCCAATAGTGTACAAGCCTGGAGAAACTTCCAAAAAAAAAGCATAAATAGGAAAATCAAGGCAGGGCCATCTTCAAACAGTTAAGAGTTTTTTTAACAGATAAATTTCAGAACCGCTCTTCATTCCTTGCAGTCTGAAGATAAACTTGGAAGAGAGGAAAAGGGTGAATGGAAGATGGATAAGAAAAAGAAGATAAAGAATACAGAAGAAAAAAACTGCTCTATTGACAAGTTCAACATCAGAGAAGCCTAGAAAAAAACTTTCAGAACCCATAAGAGTGGGGTTAATATTTTTAACTAAACAACCAATATTTAAAGCGCAGAATAGAAAGCCTTTACATGTCAAAAATGGCTAAAAATCGAACAAAAAACAATAAAATCGAGGGTTCTGTAAGCACTCTTTGTAACTTTGAGCCTGGAGTAAGTTTCCAAAAAGAGTAAAAAGGTTAGGTTAAAAGACGAAACAACAATTGGAAGATCGGGACTTACAGAACAAAAAAATCAATTTCAGTATTTTGAGTTCAACATAACAGAAACCTGGCAAAGACTTCCAGAAAAAAGCTAGATATGGAAAAAACACAAAAAATTGTAAAACAGACAAAAGCAGGAAGTGGAAGAACAATGCAGAAGCAATCTCAAACAGTTAAGAGATTCTCTAATAAAAAAACTTCAGAAGCACTCTTCTTATCTTTCAGTCTGAAGATAAAGTTGGAAGGAAGAAAAGCTTGAGTGGAAAATGGCCTAGGAAAAGAAGCTAATGAAGAATACAGAAAAAACCCAAGGAAAATCAAAAAAACTCCACACAACTAGAATTCAGAAAAAACTGCTCGTATTTGCAAGCTTAACGTCAGAGAAGCCTAAAAAAACTTTCAGAGCCTAAAGGTGTGTGTAGCTAATATTTTTGATTAAACAATCAATATTTAAAGCTCAAAATAGAAAGCCCTTTACATGCCAACAATAGCTAAAGTTCGGACATAAAACAAAAAATCAGGAACTCTATAAGCACTTTTTGTAGCCTCGAGCCCGGGTGCAAGCTTCCAGAAAGGGTAAAAAGGCTAGATTCTTAAAGACGAAACAACAATTGGAAGATCGGGACTTACAGAACAAAAAAATCAATTTCAGTATTTTGAGTTCAACATAACAGAAACCTGGCAAAGTCTTCCAGAAAAAAACTAGAGATATGGCAAAAACACAAAGAAAATTGAAATTGTAAGGCAAGCAAAAGCAGGAAGTGGAAGAACAATGCAGGAGCAATCTCAAACAGTTAAGAGATTCTCTAATAGAAAAACTTCAGAAGCACTCTTCTTACCTTTCAGTTTGAAGATAGAGTTGGAAGGAAGAAAAGCATGAGTGGAAAATGGCCTAGGAAAAGAAGATAATCAAGAATACAGAAAAAACCCAAGGAAAAACAAAAAAAACTCCACACAACTGGAATTCAGAAAAAACTGCACGTATTTGCAAGCTTAACGTCAGACAAGCCTAAAAAAACTTTCAGAGCCTAAAGGTGTGTGGAGCTAATATTTTTGACTAAACAATCAATATTTAAAGCTCAAAATAGAAAGCTTTCAAATACCAAAAATGGCTAAAAACCGAACGAAAAACAAAAAATCAGAAACTCTTTGTAGCCGGGGCAAGGTTCCAGAAAGAGTAAAAAAGTTGGATTCTTAAGCGACCCAATAAAAATTGGAAGATGGGGGGTTTACAGAATAAAAAAAGACTTCCTAGATTTTTGAGTTCTGAAGCTCGGCAAAAACTTCCACAACAACCCCGAAGCCATAGAAAGAAAAAGAGAAGACAAACAGCAGGATGTGTCAGAATAAAGCAAGGCACCAGAAAAAGGCAGCACAAGAGCTCCCGGTAAAGTAGCAATAAGTACCGAAAGTGCCGAAGTTTTCGTAACAGAAAAAATCACGAACTTTGAGACACTCTTCACACGATGTACTCTGACAAAAGAACTTCTTAAAATAGTTAAAAGAATAGAAGTAGCTATTATTAGAAGACAAAAAAAAGAGGAAATGATGAGTAAAACATGAAGAAAAACAGAAGATTAGAGAGACAGAAAAAGAGATAGAACTCAGATCTTCGAGTCCTTTACAGTCCCAAAAATACACAAAACTGTGCAGCTAACATTTTTGACTAAATAATCAACGCTTAAAGTTTAGAACACAAAGTGGAAGAATAAGAAGCTAAAAACAGGACATTGGAAGCACTCTTCCTACTTCCAAGTCTGGAACAAACTTACAAAGGGGCTTCAAAGAAAGAAAAAAGACGGAAAATTCCAAATTAGAGGAAGAGCAAGAACTCCAGCATTACACAAGCCTAGAAAAAACGTTCAGAGCGGCCCAAAAGTTGATGTTTTCGACCGAAAAATCAACACGACAAAATGTTCACTTTTCCAACTGATAAATAGCAAAATCTCAAGTCTCCACCTCATTTCAACAATTGCTACTTACTTAGCCATCCCTAGATAATTGATCAAATTCCAAAACAATGGAAACACCAATGGTAATAATGGTAAAACAGCTAGATTCGGTGCTATTAGAAATAATTCAATAAAATCTTTCTGTGTATAATAGAAATATTTAAATAAATTAATAAAAACAACTAATAGAAATACGAACGGTGTTAGAATTCTACCAATAATCGTCATCATAATTAGATAACGTTGTTGATTCAATAACGTACACGGACGTTCTAATGATTGTTCCAAATAAATACGTAGATTATTCAAATACGGTGTTTCTAATAGACGATATTTACGATTCTTGATCGGTTTACGTAATTTCGGTGCACTGAATATCTCATCGGGATTCTTAACAGTTGGCAAATACACCTGTTTGTAGTGCAATAATTGGTATTCTTGATTCGTCTTATCTAAAGCCTCACAATAACCGGGACTATGTTGACCGGGCCGCACCAAGATCACATCATCTTTCACCAATAACGACCATGGTAGATTTATTAGTTTATTATCACGGTACGTCCATTGCAGTGTGATGCATGGGGAGTACGGTGAGAATAAATTCGGGTAATTGTCGGGCAACCATTCGATTTGGTTGCAATTCGCCCGGATTTTCTCCACAATCGATTTGATACGATTCGGAATTTCATTGTAACGCAGACGATTCTCATACAATTCGATGATTACGTTGATTATTAACAATATTAAAACAATACAACATTCCAGAATTGTTGCTAATTCACCATTAACTACGATTGTTATCAATAAACTGAAAATCAACCAAATTTGGAATAGTATCGTTAACCAATTGATTGTGGTGTATTGATTGGAGTATTGTAAAGCTTCACGAATCCAATTTGTCGATTCTCTGTAAGATTTATGTAATTATTTGGAAAAAAAAAATAATTGAGGTTATGTTTATTGTTATTAATAAAAGATCGTTTACCTGTTACTTTGTGATTGTTTGAATTGTTGCAGAACGGACTCGATTTCGTTGCATAATCGATACAGTGCCTCTTGTGTTGTTAAACCCGCATCTTCTGGATTTTTATCCATTTCGTCCAATTATAATGACATTATTTTTTGAGGTTATGTTCGTTGATAAAAGTAGATAAAATTCGAATAAAAATCAATACACTTATAACAAATTGTTATTAAAATCGTTATTTTTGATTATTTTTAAAATCGAATAAATCTTTGAATTGTTTATATTTGTAATTATGTGAAATAATTGGAATTTTTCAAACATAACCTCACTTTTATCGTTTGGAAGTATTGTTGGTTGCATAACAGCGCCATGAAGCTATCTCAAGAAATTGTTCTAAGAATAGATGAAACGATTTAAAAACGCAAAAAATGGATGAAAATGAACAAAATCGCTCGTAATACGACGTGCCGACGTTTTGATACATTCGCAGTGGTGCCTTCAAATGACTTAAGCCTTTTCAATCCTCTTTAATCCACGGGTGCCTCATGTGAGAAGATCGCGCAATCATCGACTAGAAATATTTTCCAGCTGTCCTGATTTAGAAATTCTGACACAATTGGGAATTTCTGGTATACTAAATTCACGGACCAAAGGGTTACTAGATTCGACAGATGTCTCGTTATAGAAAGAACGTGTTCCCAGGAATGTAAGCGGGATAGGGGCATAAGCAAATAAATCCCTAGAAATGTCACTATATTCAAGGCTACCAACATAAATCTAGGAACCCTTTGGTCGATGAATTTAGTCTATCACTCAGTCTCTATTTAGAAAAGTTATAGAACAATGGAAAGTACAAAATTTTCTTCAAAATCCAGCATGGCCTGTATTTTAAAACAAAATTTTCAGATCATCTAGACTTGGGTATTTGACTGCCACTAGTACGATACTAGTGGCATTTTTATTGAAGTTTCTAGCGCCTTCTGGTCATCACAAAGCTCTCTTGTAATAATTAAAACCAAACTACTTTCTGCGTTCGATTCAATTCGTTCTTGAGTTGCTCTTGTCAGTTTATATATTGGTACCGCATCTAATCGAGTTTCTGGTACCTTTTGGCCGTTAATTGAGAAGAATCTGCAATAATGAAGGCCAAACGACTTTCTTCAAACGATAGAGTAGCCAACAGTTACACCTGAAATGATCTAGAGTTGCTCCTTTTGTTGCCAATTTCTGACTGGATTCGGTAGTCGCATAAAACTCTCCTTGATCGAATGTGCAAGTAGTTCTCTTATTAGTTGCGTTTTTATTGAAGTTTCTGCCGCCTTCTGGATTTCGCAAAGCTCCTGCTATAATTAAAATTAGTTACTCTTTAGAATTTAGATGGTCTAGAGCTGCCTTCGATTGGAATGCAGTTCTGACACCTTTGACAGCCTCAGAACATTCTCCATATCGTGCTCAGCTAGTTTTCGCATTTTTCTTCAAACAATAGAAGATTCTCCAACGAATTCCTTAGTAGTGGCGTCTTTTTGAAGTTTCCGGCGCCCTTCGCTCTTTGTTTGGAAAACTCTTCTTGTTGTAATTTGAGAAGAGTCTGTAATAATGAAGGCCAAACGACTTTCTTCAAACGTAGAGTAGCCGATAGTTGGGAACAGTTACACTTGCGATCTAGAGTTGCTCCTTTTACTCCCAATTTACTACTGGATTCGGCAGAGTCCCATAAAATTCTCCTTGATCGAATGCTCAAGTAGTTTTCATATTAGCAGCGTTTTATTGAAGTTTCCGACGCCTTCTGGTCTTTGCAAAGCCGTTGCGCTTAATGGTGTGGTCGATTAGTTACTGTTAACATGATCTAGCGTTGCTCTTGTCAATTGTAATCCAATAGCCTCAGAACATCCTCCTGAAAAGAGTCTACAATAATAAAAGTTAAAAGAGTTTCTTCACACCATAGTGGCCATTAATTGGAAAAAACAGCCAATTCTACACCGAATTCCGTACTAGTGGCGTCTTTTTTGAAGTTTCTTCACTTTTCGGAAAATTCTGGAATAAATGAAGACCAAAAAACTTTCTCGGGCAATTGACACGAGTTATTTTTTCGAGGTCCATTGTAGTACTAGCTTTAGCGGCCAGTTTTCATATTGGCACCTCTGGACTTTATTTGAAAAGAGCCTGCAATGATGCAGGCCAAACGATAGAGTAGCCAATACTTGGGAACAGTTACACCTGCAATGATCTAGAGTTGCTCCTTTTGTTGTCAATTCAGTAGTCTCGGATGCTCAACTAGTTTTCATACTAGTGCTGCCTCTGTTAGAGCTTTTGATAACTTCTGGTCGTTATTTCAAAACATCCTGAAATAATAATAATAACTGAGTTGATCTTTCTAATGCTAATTTACTGTAATTTTTTGGTAGCCTCAGAGCTTCGCTCTATTAAGTCCTCAATATCTCCGTTGAAGTGTCTGATCTCAAAGTGGCGAATCTTCCTCTTCCAACAATAACTCGTCCTGATTTTGTCAATGTTTTCGGTAAACATCGAAATAGCTTCTTTGGCCTTAAGAGCGTATAAATCCAGTTTTTGGAGCGCTTGTCCGCCTTCTAGCCACCTTGAGTCCCTCCAGTTGGCCCAGCACTTTACCTACAACTTCAAGCCATTTTGTACAACTTCCAGCAACTTGAGAGCCTGAAAACAGTCTTTCAGCTATGACTTAATAACAAGGATCTTCTATCAGGATATGGTCGACACTAAACAGCACAATTTCTAATGACATACTATATTTATCCAAAATAATTACGAATTAATCCAGTTAACTGATCCTGAAAGATTTCAAATATAATTTCATTCGATTAATCTAGAATTTGTTCGGTTTTTCTACACAAATAAATTAGTTTTGATAAACATTTTCTACACATCATTACAAGATGATATTTACAAATAATCATTAATCACTTACAACATAAATATATATACTTTTGTGATTATGTAAAATTTCGTGCAATTGATAATCATAATAATAATAAAAACTAAACTACTTATAATTTGTCGATTATTACCTGATTTACTCTATCTCTCTCTCTTTATTATTATCATCATAATTGTGTATTTGTATTTAAAATAGATTAAGAATTAAGACAACCCGTCAACAACTACTTAACATTATGGGAATTGATTGAATTGATTATCAGACGAATAAACGTAACCTTTCTGTTGGAGCACATATAGACGTTTCTCTACAGCTTCCTTATCTGTAACAAGCCCAAAATTTAAACAAAACAATAAAACAACACACACAAATACAAACATTTTATCAATAGCGCTTTATCTTGTTCAGGACCAACTTGTTGTGATAACGTATGCAAGAGTATCTGTGCGGTTTGATAACGTTCAAAACATTGTTGTGGCTTATCAAATAATTCATCTAAAGCGGCAGATTGACACTACAAAAAACAAAATAGAATTTTTCTAAGTAATTCCGAAAAAAACAATCAAATACTCACGATCTGTACAGCATGATCGTACAAAATCTTATCAGCTGTTATATCCGCCACTTTAGCCAATAATTCTTTATTATTCAATTGTTTACATTCGGCTAAAGTTGAACGGAATTTACTATTCAAACTGGACATGACTTGTTTGACCCGTGCACTCGGTCGCAACTGGCCATTCTTCATCTGTTGCGTCGCCAATTGTAGACCGGAACCTAAGAATTGCAGTGCCTTCACCAACAACACAAAACGTTCCGCCTTCTTGCCCAATTCACTATGTAATTGTGTTGATAATTGTATCGATGAATCATGTAGTTTTGGTAATGGTGCTAGACGTGTTGATGCCAAATCCAATATACACGTACTCAATGCTAAGATAAAATTAATCTTTGCCAATGTTTCATTATGCTCCCTCTCCAATAGTGTTTCTTCAGTCAATTCAGGCGCCACAAATGTAATCGGATGTTGTTCCCTGGCTGTTGTCGTCGTAGTCGCCGCCGTTGTTGTTGTACCACCTGTTGTCTGATTCGCATCATTATAGAATGTAAAATAATTACCCATTTCAGAGATTTCCGGTAATGTTACGGCACGTGTACAATATGGATGATTTGATGTTGGACGTGTCACATTATTATTATCATTATTCAAATTTGGTGTACTTAAAATTGGGAAACGTGTCAATGGACCACTCAATATTTGTGGTGGTGGTGGTGGTGATGGTGTTGTAGCCAGACCAGATGAACGACGTAATGGTGAATTTGTTGGTACAGTTTTGGCGTACGATACCGGTGATATTGTCCAGAAATTCGTTGGTGGTGGTGTTTCACACAGACTACCACCGGATGTGGAACGGCGGCGACCCCCTGGCGGTGTGCCAATGACGAATTTCACCTGCAATCCCACAAATCAATAATCCACAAAAAAAAAATTGAAAGTACGCGTTGGAAGTGAGACTTCTTAGGTTAGAGATGAAGTTCATTTTCTTTCTGTTGTTGCCTGAAGGTTCTATTATATAAAATCATAAATCGCGGTAGGCCTGAAAATCTTAGTTTCGTTCCAGAGGGCGCTGTGCATTGATCAATCGTTTATTTTACACAATTGGCAGAACTGACAGAGAGAGTACAAGCGACGCTATGGCAACGCCCCCACTCTTCCCTCTCAACTGTCTGTTTACTACCGTACCGCGCCCCCAAAGAAGTTTCACTTCAAAAACTACTAAACTTACAGACGGCGGCGATAACGAGCTAATATCAATATCGCTCTGTATCCGCGGTTCGGATCGTTTCATATTGATCGGTTGCGAACGTGGCACATTATTCGTATTCTTCACCGGTGTTGTTGTGTTCGGTTCGTCTTTCTTTTCCGTACGACTGGTCATTTGTATGAAGGCATCTTTCATTGTTGGCACCGGTATTGGATCATTAACGGCTAAACAACTGGGTCGTAATGGATTTATAATAGGTCCACACGGTTGGTACGGTACTGTTTTCAAATTTGTTGTTGTAATTGGTGGTTGTGGTAGTGGTGGGGTAACAGTTGGTGTTTTATTCCTGTAATTATTCTAAATTAATTAATTTCTAACGATTATATTGGGAAATTTACGGTTTCTCCATATCGACACTTTCAACGGACTGCTCCAACAGGTTGCGTGACACTATAACATAATCATCTTCAGGGCTCGAACTAAGTGTAATTCTTGTAGATCGTGGTGATTCTACAAGGAATAAATATTCAGATGATGATGATGATAGTTAGTGAATTTATTAATGGTATGTGATGAGAGAAGCTATTAACTAGCGCTTAATTTGAATAAATACCTGGCGTTGGTGTAGGTGATGAGTTTTGTATTTTGACTGGTGTTGAACACTTCTTCAGCGGCACAACATTGGTGAGATTCGGTGGCGAACCGATTGGTAAAGGCAACTCTATTAATACAATAATATTATATAAAAAACATACCCACACGCACAAATTTGATAGAGTTACCAGTTTGTATCGGACTGGAATTGTCGGGTGTTGTGGTGCGTTTCAAGAAACGATGATTGAAGAACGTATCGAAATTCATACGTTCCTTTGCATTACGTTTCAGTAAACCTAATAGAAGATCAGTTAATTCTGGACTAGTTCCTGGTGGGATCCTATTGTATAAAAATCAATTAATTATTAATTAAAAACAATAATAATTAAAATTACTTTGGTGCTAAATTAACGGTTTTATCATAGAATTGTTTGAGAGCTTGTGGTGTATTCGCTTGAAACGGTGCTTTTCCTGTTAAACATTGAAAAACAATTGTACCTAAACTCCATAAATCGGCTTTAGCGTCATATTGTAAACTCATAATAACTTCAGGCGCCTACAATTTTACTCATTTTATTTATTTATAATTTTATTGATAACAAATTGATTACCATATACATTGGGCTGCCGCATAGAGTTGCAGCCATTACTCCGTCTTGAAGGAAGCGGGCGAAACCGAAATCCGCTATAATCAACACATTTTAATCAATAAATCTAAACAATTATTTGGAGAATTGTAAAATTACCGATTTTTAATTTGATTTGATGCGGTTGTGGATTCGGTACATCATGCGATATTAGAATATTCTGCGGTTTTAGATCTCTATGTACAATACCTTTAGCATATAATGCTTTCATGGCATCGGCTAATTGTATTAGAAATAAACGGATTGTATCCTCACTCAGAGTACCTTTTGATGACAGATAATCAGCCAAATCACCACCTTTACAATACTGAAAAATAAAACAAAAATTCGGTTAAATTACAATGAAATTAAGAGAATTTTTGGTATAAAGTGCAAAAATTTAGTCAATTTTCATTGTTAGATGCCGTTTCATGTGAATGCAACAGTTCGAAGGCGTGGTCAAAAATCATCGAGATCATGGATAAGAGAAACGTCTGTAAGTCGCCGGACTTCAGGAAACTTGTCGTGAAACGGACTATAGAACATGCAAGAAATTGAGGTTCGAAAAAAACAGCTTATTATGAAGATTAGAGAAACGTATGTAAATCCAGGTGTTCCGTGAGACGGACTATAGTACATGAAAGAAAAGAAGACTGCTACCACTTCTACCTTCTCTCACAAGTTCCGAAGATTTATGTTGAAACGGACTATAATACAAAACTATTTCTCCAAGTCAATGGAATACAGAAATCGCCCACTTTTCGCTTTCGTAATCTGCACAAATTTTGTCAATAAAAGATAAGAAAAATCGCGGACGTGCGTAAAGACAACAAAAAAAAAAACAACTGTAAAGCGCTTGTCGTTCGCTTCCTTGACTCAAAAAAAAAACGTTTTGTGGATTTTTAAAATAAAATGGATGGGAAATTTGCTGCGCTTGGAAGGCAGAAAAAGCTGAGCAAATATCAAAAGACAAATTCAAAATACAATAAAATTAGGACAATTTTTAGTAGGAGATGCAAAAATATAGTCAACTTTTATTATTAGATACCGTTTCATGTAAATGCAACAGTTTGAAGGCGTGGTCGAAAATCATCCGAGAAAAAAGACAGCTGATCATGGGTAAGAGAAACGTCTGTAAATCCCGCAACTTCCGGAAACTTGTCGTGAAACGGACTATAGAGCATGCAAAGCAGTCCTTTCATGTGAATTCAATTGTCCGAAGGCATGGTTATATTGAAAATAATGAAGAAAAACAACTGATTATGAAGATAAGAGAAACGTCTGTAAGTCCAGGTGCCCCCTCTTTCCCACTACTACCGAGGATTTATCATGAGACGAACTATAGAACATGAAAGAAAATGAGTCTATTCCCTTTTCTCACAAATTCCAAAGATTTATGTTGAAACAGACTATAACACAAAACTATTTCTCAAAGTCCACAGAAATCGTCCACTTTTCAGTAGCAATCTGCCACAATTTTCCTTCAGCAACAAATTTGTTGAGTTGTTTGACTCAAAAAGGACCTTTTGCCCGACTTGAACCAACAAAAAGACTATACTTTTATTTTGTTTCTCTATAATTGCGTGAAAGCTGCTAGAGTGTCGCTCAAAACAAGAAATTTTTGTGTTCCTAAAGCCAACAACTGTCCTCCTGGTCCCCAAAAACCAAGCACATAAGAATGTGTTATTTTTTGGTTTTCTAGTTTTCCGTAGCAAAAATCGCGTCGATTTTCCCCAGCATCAAATGCTAATCACTCACACACTTAATCAAAACATGAGACTCAATAAAAAAAATTGAAAAATCAACGGGAAACAGATCAAATCTGATTTGAGCCAATACAAAGTACTTGAAAAGTCGATAATGAGAATTACCGGATACGATACTTTGATCTAAAAATGCAATAAATTTGCTACGTTTGGAAAGCAATACCTCTGCGATAATTAAAGTCGAACTACGAGCAATTTATGGAAATTCAACCATTTGCCGCTGAAATCGAGGAGATACCAAACGCGTTCGCTTGAACGATTTCGAAGTCTTATTGAAGCATTTTACACAAAACTCCTAAAGTAAAATTGATTACTTTCAATTATTCTCGGATACATCATTTCAGTTATTTAAAAACAGTTAAAACCGTGCACAGGAAAGAGTAAACTTGTTGTAAATACTTTACGACGGCAAACAAAGTAATGAAACCGCTTTTTAGGGGATAAATCGTAAATCAGTAACTGAGAACATGAAATCTAAGGCTTAACGTGCCGCCCCTGTCTTTTGGCTTAACCCACAAGGCCCCCAATGCGTGCGTAATCAGAAGACTGCCTTGATCAACACATTAGGAGCCGACTACCGATTTCTTCTGGAACTGGAGCTTATTTAGCTATCTACTACTGGGCCATCCAGGCCACGTCTAAAATGTGAGTGCAAAAACAAAAACGCTTAAATTTGGATTTAGCCGCCAACTTGAATGGGTGAAAGAGATTGCAATATTTACACCACTTTATAAATCAATGACGTAAAAAAAGCAATTATTTTTGCATCGACCTACATAATCAAAAACAAATAGAAATCAACGTACAGTATTTAATTAATTGTAGATATTTATCGATAAATATTATTTGAATTTGTAAAATAAAAATAACCATTAAACATAAAATATCTAGAATGAAACAGTTTGCTTAGATATATAAATATAAATATAGACTAGAAGAGAGGAAAAAAATAAACTTTTCCACAAAAATACACGAAACATAATCTGTAATGTAAATATAAAATTATATCTTATCTTATCGTACAGGTAACACGAAAAACGTTCCTCCTTTACATTTCATCATTTTTCCAATCTTTCCTATACTTAAATCACATGTTATTATCAAGCATATAATTGGAAAATTGGTAGAGAAAATTTTTGATAAAAAAATGCTACCAATAAATTATATAATTTGTTTACTATTTATAACAGGGTAAGTCTCAACAATTATACTAATAATCGTTTATAATAATCAACAAAAAATCGATTAATTTAAAGAAAAATTTAATTGATTAGGTTGTCCCTACCAACGAATCAGGAAGCTTTACAAGAAGATTATGTAAGTATTTTTTTTCCTTAATTTTTCCAAATCATCGCTTACATAACGTATAAACCAATATTTACCATAGGATTATTACGATTTTCTATTTGAAGAACCCGATAACACCCCCAATAAAAATAATGTGGATATTGAAGAGAATAAAAACGTTTTGCCCTTAGAACAAATTCGTAATCTTTGTAATAATTTCGATGAGAATCTAGTGATTGTGCATGATCAACAAACAATTGATTGCCAAAACATTGAACCATCAAAAGCTGTAATTAAAAAGAGAGAGATTCCAACAAATACAACAAATAATACAATCACTGATAATGGTATCAATACTGATAACGATTCTAATACGGATAGAGCTGCAATTGAAGTTGAAACTACAATTGTTCCAGTAAATGGGACATTGAAAAATGGTAATGTTACAATTGATAAACCAGTCGAGGCAATATCTGGAAATAAATCGACAATTACTGCTGAAATAAATGCAATAAAAGCGAAAGAAACTGATGTTACAATTGGTAAACCTTTAGAGGCAATCAATACAACAGTAAATGCAACAAAACTCAAAGAAACTAATGTTACGATTGATAAACCAGTCGGGGCAACATCCGGGAATAAAACTACAATTACTGGTGAAATAAATGCAATAAAAGCGAAAGAGAGTAATGTTACAATTGATAAACCAGTCGGGGCAATATCCGGGAATAAAACGGCAACTTTCGGGAATAATTCCCTAGAGATTGGCAACAAAACTGTAGAGAAATTGCCGGCAACAATTAACACAAATCTTGTTAATAAAACAGACACTGAAATAAAGCCTGGAAATGCAACAATCTTTGGTAATGCAACAATTCCACAGAATACAACTGTGAAAAATGAAACTCTACGAAATCCGCTGAAAATGGCAACAATTTCGCAACAAACTGCTACAACAAATCAAACCGACGATGATTCGGACGAACCGTTAAAGATCGATTTAAGCATACCGGAAATACCGGAAGAAACCGCTGTTAAATCAACACAATTCCATCAAAAGAATGAAACGATAAGTGAAGAAAAATCAATGATTCAATTAACCGAAAATAATGGTAATAATACGAATGTGGAACAACCAGCTGAAGCTGTAACGAAAGCCGGCAGTAAAGATACGAGTATTTTAATATTTCTATTTGTTGCCGTTGTAACGGTGGGTGTATTGGCGTTTGCATATAATTTTATCAAGAAACGTAAACGACAAAATGCCGATTTGGAACGTTTAGAAAGGAATAGTAATATGGGAACGGCGGCATCAATAAAACGCAGTTTACAGAATTTAACAAAACCGGAAAGTGGACAAGAATTGAAACCGTTATTAACAACACAACAACAACCAGCTCCACAAACACAACAATTGGGTAATAACGATGGAAACAGTCAAAACAGTGATCTCAATGAGAACAAGAATTAAACTCGTGGTTTGTACAGGATGTTCGGCTTAAGAATGGCGAATTAGCTAGGTTTCAACTGCTCGTCTGAGAGGCAGCTGTAGAATCGTATTTTATAAACCTCTTTTCTATTACTATTCTTATTATTAATACTACTGTAAGTGCATTAATTAATAAATTAACAACTTTAATTGAGCGAATTTTAATACGTACCTCCATCACTAGGAAGACATTAGTTTGAGTATCGAGACAATAGAATAATGCCACCACATTCTCATGATGTAATTCGGTTAATTCCTGCAAAAATTCGAATTGTTTAAGCACAGTTTGAAAGTCGCGCCAATTAGCGCCATCTATTCGTGACATTTAAAACAAAAACTAAATACAGATTCCTGTAATTTATCCAGATATTTTTAATTATATTAATAATAATTAAGAAAAATTCTATTGTCTAGCAATAATTACCTGCAGAATTTTGATTTCTTTCCCCAATAGACTCTGGGTTTTCGCTATATTCTTCTTTGTAATACATTTGATGGCAACAGGAATTGATGGATTCTACAATTAATTAACGTTAATTGTTGTTAATATTCGTGATTAATGTGCAAAAATTAACCTTTTTGTGGCGTCCTTTGAAGACAACAGCAAAAGCACCATGACCTATTATATCTTTCGTACTGTACTCATAATCACCCACACTCTCCATTTTACTCACTTTTACCAATTAACAAACTATTTACAAACGAAATAATGTGCAAACAACCCAATTTTTGCGTTTCAATTAAATAACTAACTAGGAATTGATTTTTGTGATTTATACGATACTAAAAGTTGATTTCTACATTTTGAATACACACTAAAATGTTTACTTTCCACAAATTTGATAGGATTTTAATGGAATTTTACAAGAATTTGGGTTTTTTTCTGGGTAATTTCGTTGTAAACTTGTGCACGAATCATCAATACGCCATGTTATCGAATGAAAATACAAAACAAAAGATGAATGGATAAGAAGAGGACGCGATCATGGGACTACCAACCTATCGATGACAATTCCACTAGATTTAACCTAATTGAAAACCGGATATTATTAGAATTTTCAATTATAAACATCCAATTCTTAGATATTTGGTTTATTTTTTACCATAATTTCATTAAATATCCACAAGTATACTGTTTAATAACCGATTTTTATAATAATGTTTTAAATTCGCAACCAGTAGACTGGGGTTTTTGTTGATCGTTTGTCGATTGTTTGCAAACTCTCAAAACTCTCCTGCTATCTCTGTCTGTTACATCAATTCGTCTAATCGTTAGAAAAAGACACGAGGTCACTCTACCAACATTACAATCCTAATTACACTAACATTGAATTATTTTAAGTTGAATATTTTCGAAATTTGCTTTTTTGCCGACTGTTAATTAAATCAATTTAAAAAATTAATTTAACAATTGAATTTACTTGTTTCCGCCGTAACGTTCAAAATTTGTATCAAGTAGTCTGTGATTTTTGTCGGTCGTTAGCCAGTTGTTTTATTTTTGCGTATACAATAAAAGCGATAGCATATTAACGAATTATAAAGAGATTTCTTACAAATTACAGAATAAGTTAATTCGGATTTGATAAATTAGCGACAACACACATTAAATTTATTGAAAAATCGCATTTTATCCTTGTCTGTTACATCTATTCGCTTAGTAGTTAGAAAAGGACACGATCATCGCACTACCAACATTGTAACGCTAATTGCACTAAATTAATTCAAATGAGAAGTTTACAAAATTTGCGGGTTTAAACGATATTTTTTTGTAAATTAGAGCATTTTTTACTAGTTACCAACTGTTAACAGACAAAATTAGCGTTTAGCAGGACAATTTTATTGTTTTTGCTACAATATTTTGTATCAAGTAGGCTGTTTTTTGCTTATCGTTTGTCAGTTGTTTTATTCGCCATGTTTTTTCGGCGAAGAAAAATCATATTTCCTATGGAAATTCTCGATTAATTGTGTCGTAAAGGTGAGGTTTCATATAAATTAGCAAATAATTCAATTAGAGTCTAGTATTTGATCGATTCGATTTAATTTACAGGTCGGGCGAATAAATTGCGTACAATTTTAGATTCAATTAGTACACCGCATAGATTTGGAGAAATATTAGTGCCGGGCCCACAGTTTCGTACGAGAACGTTAATTTGTAAAGAAAAATATAAAATGAGGAGTTTCAAGCGTTTCAAAATAAAAAATGAGGCATTTTAAAAGTTGGCTGTGCAACAGGAGAACCAACTTATTTAGGAAAAGCGCGACAATTAGCGACCTAGATGGCAGTAAGAATCTCTCAATTTCTTAATAGAATTATAACTGAATTTGGTACAGTGTAACTGAATTTGTGTAATTTTCAGCGGTATTCATGCAGAACTTTCCTAATTTTTGTAGCGAAAATCTAAAAATTGCTTTTTTTAATGTGGAAAATGTAGGAAACTGTAATACCGACACAGTAGTTTTCTGTCAAAAATGTGGTAATGGCGTCAAACGTACAGTGGATGGTTGTCATTTAATTTTTCTAATTAAGTTCGTTTTTTTGTTTTAATAATATTCAGATGTGTGTTCAGTCTAATTTCCAATTAATTTATGAACAATTCAGAACTTTAATAATTGTATTTTGATAAAACGTAATTAATTAAGGTAAGTGTATTGTTCGTGTGCAGCACGGAGTATAGATACCTATACTTCGTGGTGTGCAACTTGGAATTCATTAAATTGTGACGAAAAGTCACTATTACTGTTATACGCATACACACACACATACTCACAAACATAACAGAATGGCGGCGTAATTCTTGAATATTTCTCGCATCATTTCTATGATTTCTATATATATTTTTTTGTAATCAAATCGTTGTTTTCTCTTTTCAACAGAATGTCAACGGAGACAGGAAATACTAGTGAACATCAACAACCTACAACAATTAATAATAGTTCAAGTGAACGTGACAACAATAAAGTACCAAATCGTGTTGTTCTAAATGAGAATGATTTAAACAATTTAACAACAACAGAATGGCAAAACCGGTGGAAGCAACAGGACACTTATATAACAACATTGGAACGTAAATTGGCCCAACAGGAAGGTACTTAGTTCAAATACAGTTCTTAATAGTGTTGTTGATTGAGAGAGAAAAAAAAACACGAATTACAAGTGAATTATTACCCAACACACATCCAAAAAAAATATTGATACAATTTAATTCCTTGACAATTATAGATTTTACTATTATTTATTTATGAATTTGTATCGAAATGGTGCTGGTTTTTAAAGTTGTACAGTTACCTTTTCAAAAAAACAACAGTGGTTTAAGTGTGAAATGCGTGTCACTATTTTGTTATCGTTCATATTTTTTTTAAATTTACTAGAAATTTGTAACATTTGTGGCAAAATTGTGATTATTACAGGCGAATTGGCTGATTTACGTCAATCCATGGATAGGACAAAGAATCAATTGAATGAGGCCCAGCAACGTGAGAGGGTACTTATGAGACGATTAACTGCTAAAGAGCAGGAGACCCAGGACTATGTGGTCAGTACATTTATTATCTACACAATATCATTTAAAAATGATTCAAATGTTCTTAACTATAAATGAGTGGACAGTGCGTCTATTTCTACTAAATTTTTTTTGAGAAAACAAACAAATTACGCATTATTTTTAATTTTCTTTAACACCAAAACAAACACAAATAGTGGCAGTGTTAAGATCTGTGATTCTTCTACGATTGTGATAAAGAGATATGTTGAAAAATTGTAAAAAAGTGATGTGATTTCTGTGATCGAAATTGTGATAAATTTTAAGGCTATGATTATAACTAAATTTTCCAAAAAGGTTGCCGTATAATTGTTATTGTTTAAATAATAAGTGCTTAAACAATTATACACTTTTATTGATAGCTTTATGTTGATATCAATTGTTTGATTTAATTTTTTTTTAAAAATGTTAATAACTGAGGTTATAATGTGTAGCCTCAAAATTTTTATGAAAAATTTGTATAACTATTGATAGGACCACCCTTAAACCACCTTAAAATGTTCCACTTTATTTGGAGGATGGTTCGACGACCAATCGGAGTTTTTTAAGTGAGTCAAAACGAGATGAAAGGAGGTGTTCAGCTCTCTTTTGCACTTATTCAAGACTTAAGTCTACTTGTTTACCAATATAATGTTCAGCAACTGTAAAATTGGACAATTTTAACAGCTTAATTAAGGATGAATCAACAGGTTTTGACTTGAGCACCGATAGGTTGAATATTTTGAGATTTTTTCTAAAAAGTTGATATGTGACCCAATTTTAATCAGTTTTTTCGTTTTTCTTTGTTCTTAATTAACAGAATGCAATGAAATTTATAGGAATTATAAAGGGAAATGGATTCAATATCTGTATGCATTTGTTTTTTCTATATTTTCATCCATTTTCTTACAAATACATTACTGCCTTTGTTTATCAAGTTTTCCGGAAAATGGAAGAGAATCATGGTATACTAAATTCAGCTACCAAAGGGTTACTAGATTTTAGTTGGTGCACCTGAATCTAGTGATATTATATTCATACGTGTTTGCTTATGTACGTGCAGAACTATTCAAAAAGAAAATCTTTAAACGATATTGCCACTAGTGTGTGGTTTTAGGATATTTTGTCGTTAACTTAACAGCTTTTCGTACTTTATTATTTATTTTAGCTACTATTAGGGTGGTACTATTTTTCCATCGCGGAGTGCTAGTGACAAATCTGTCAAATCTAGTAACTGTTTGGATCGTGAATACAGTATAAAAGAAATTCATAAAGAGATCAAACACACAAATTGCATGCAATTCTTTTAATAATCAGAGGAGAAATACGAAAAATTCGGTCAAACATTGAATTTTCACTCCACTGCGGACGAACCAATGAAAATGAAAGTTTTTTTCTTAAAATATTCAAACCTTCGTAAAAAATCAAATAAAAAGTTGAATGATGCAAAACTTAATAACAGTGCATTGCAGGAACACTCCGGGTTCATCCTTAAACAGTACTCAAAAGTAAAATCGTGGCTTAACTACGATCTTAAGTCACCCTTAACGCCTTGTGAAAATATCGTAAGTTTGCGGCCAGACATCGCTCTCATTATTAAGGGTGGTTCTGATAGTTATTCCAAGAGTAGACCAGTAGTTAACTTCTGTTATGGTCTATCTCTAATTATTATTATTATTATTATTATTTGATGATTTCTATAAATTGTAATATGATTTAATTAAATAAGGTTTTGCGGTTTAATCTGGTGTTTGTGTGCCCCAGTGACTGTTTCACTGTTGAGTTAAGAACATTTGACTGATTATTTTATAAGAGAAATGTTTGTAATTTTTACTGATTGACTCGTTGTTTTTTGTTTTGGTGCTTTTTTTTTGGTTTTTGTCCCACCTGAAAATAATAACAGTGCCAATTGAATGAATTGAAGAATGCCCAAATACCAAATACAGCCTCATTACGTACCGTCCTCTTAGATCCAGCTGTTAATTTAATCTTACAACAATTAAAAACCGAATTACAACAGACCAAATTGAAATTAGAAGATACACAAAATGAATTGACAGCATGGAAATTTACACCCGATTCAAATACTGGTAAACGTTTAATGGCAAAATGTCGTTTATTATATCAAGAGAATGAGGAATTAGGTAAAATTACGAGTTCAGGACGTATAGCGAAATTGGAGAGTGATTTAGCATTACAAAAGAGTTTCTCAGAGGAAGTACGTAAAAGTCAAAATGAATTAGATTCATTTCTAGCCGATTTAGATGAAGATGTTGAAGGTATGCAAAGTACGATATTATTCTTACAACAAGAATTACGTAAACAAAAAGATACAACACAAGTGTTACAAAAAGAAAATATGACATTAAAATTATTAACAACAAATGGTAATAATAGTGGTGGACGTTCAAATGGTGATAATAATAATAGTAATAGTGTTGTTGTTTGTGGTGTTGAACAAGATAATAATAATTTAATAACAAGGACGACAACAACTACCGATTCATCTGATACATCAGATGGTGGCTGTGGTGGTGGTGGTGGCGGTGGTGGTGATGATGATGATCATGGCAGCAATCGGACTACTCGTGGTGTTAAACGTGTACGAAGATCATCAGTTTTAAGTATTGAATATAATGAAGATGATGCATTGGTTATTAATACAAATGGTGATGCGGCTATATCATCGGATCCTGAATAATACAGTTTTCTAGTGGTTTGTTCCTATATTTCAAAAAAAAATTCATCATTTTTTTTCAAATTTTATTTTTCAACATTTTTCTTTTTAATCAATCAGTTCTAAAGAGACACACAACAATGTGCAACAACTTCTACTATTATTGCCATTATTACTATTATTTCTATCACGAAATTTGATAATCTAGTGCGTGAACAGCGAGAGAAAGAGAGAGAGAGTTATATTACAAATTTTATATTAACAATTCTAATCTCTATATAAAATTTGAGAAACTGACGAACAGTATATATAAAAATTGAACATTTTTAATGTAAATAATAATAATTAGCCTAATGTGGTTGTTTCAATTGTGAACAATAGATGATTTATACAACAACAATAATTAATTGATTTAATAATAATTAATAAAAATTTTAACGAAAAAACATAAGGATTGTGTTAAATTTACTGCAGTGCAGTTTTTTTTATTATGATTTTTATCTTAATTTAGTGTGAAGAATTTTTGTAATGTTTTATCAAATTAATTTAAAAACAACGCAATTTTTTTTTTTTATTTTATATTGAAAACAATAAAATATCACATGAAATAATTTATGCTGATTTAAAGTTGTTTTGTTTAAACAAAAAAAAAAAGCGGACAAATTGTATTTATAAAAGTAAAACAAACTTAATATATAATTATTATTGCAAAAAATCGTTGATTTTTTCTATTTACGAAAAGTAAAATTTGAAATTCCCGCTTTCGTTTGGGACAGTTGGTACTGCTACTGGTGGAAAATCTGGTGATTTTTGCTAGTTTACAAGTACCAACGTAAAATTACGTATGGATATACAGAATGTTTCACCGAAGAGATTCTATTTTTAATTGCCTTGAAATAAATAAAAGAGGGCCTACAAGGGGCCCGGGTGCAAGTCATATTTTTGGCACCCAAACAATAAGAAACTGAAGAAATTTTTTGTAAAAAAAATTGTCAAAATGTACTTGTATACCAAATCCATTATTGTAATATGAAATGTCGCCAGACAAGATGTCAAAATTCAAGCAACTCTATGGTTAGAAAGTCCCTAGATCACGACATAGTTGAGGTGATTTTATTGTTTGTTTTATTTCTTTCAAAATTTTAACAATGGGTTTTCAAGGTAGTTTGATTGAAGTACAGATTTAAATTTTACCGTTTCAGTAGTACTTTTCCTATAGCGGATTAGGGACTTTCCAACCATAGAGTTGCATGAATTTTGACATCTTGTCTGGCGATATTTTATATTACAATAATGTATTTGGGATAGCCTAATTCATCCATCAAAGGGTTCCCAGATTTAAGTTGGTAGCCTTGAATTTAGTGACATTTCTAGGGACTTATTTGTTTGTGTCCATATCCCCGCTTACAATTCTGGTATTACGTACTTTCTTTAATGAGACATCTGTCAAATCTAGTTACATTTTTGTCGGTGAATTTACTATATTTCTTGAGGCCGTCATCGTTGCGTTAAAAGCTGTTAAATGTGAATATTGGAGGAGAGAAAATGGGGGCACCGGTAGTAAAACTGAGAGTAGGCTTGAATGTGAATAGCGAAAAAAAAAATCACGGTAAACATCAAAAAGATTGAGACAGCAAGCGGTAGATTTATATAAACAGGCATGGCAACACTGACAAGAAAAAATTGGAAGAAAAGAGTAAAAAGTAAATTGGGAAACAAAGGGTGGAAGGGTGAAAGCAAAACATGGAGGGTTAGTGGGAGAAAAGTAGAGATAGACTCATAGAAACAGTGGTCAAAGAGAAGCGAATCCGTTTTCCAATAATCTGAACCTACTCCATTTTGTCATATTTTTGGGTAACCATTTTGTTATAACGTCACCCATTTAAAGTTACAATATTTTCTAGCAGGAACGATCCTCTTAAATGAAGCATTCCGTATCGTCCACCACTGCTGACGCTTAAAATCTAGGGACTTTTATCGACTTCACTGCTACCAACCTTCAACTAAAGTCAACCGATACAGGTTGATTATTGATAGAAATTCGCCCTTTTCCCAACAAATTCCTTAGAATTTCCCAACTTCTTCAAATATTTACACGTTTCGTGATCAAATAGTTGTGATTGTTTCATTAAAAATCATCTATTTCTAATCACAATGTAAGTATCAATAATTTGAGGTTATGTGATATGCGGCGTCGTTTATTTATCTTATAATTCGTTGTGGATTTTAGGGCGAAACCCGGCAGCGATTCGGAAAAGGACGACAAAGACAAGAAGAAGGAACGCGGTGGACGGGATAGGAAGAGACGCAGCGAATCCGGATCATCGAGCAGTGATAGCAGTCGGAGGTTAATTAATTTATATCCAACAACAACAAAAAAATTGTTCAATTAATTGTTAATTGTTTAGTAGTTCATCTGATAGTAGTTCATCGAGCACTCGATCATCGTCTAGTAGTAGTTCAGGCACATCGTCACGTTCAAGCAGTTCATCATCAGATTCGAGTAGTTCGAGTAGTGATCGTGACCGTAGCCGGCCGAAACGCCGTTCCAGATCGGCGAGTAAACCGTCGCGACGTAGCCGTGATCGGCGCGATAAAGACAAAGACAAGGAAAAGGAGAAGGATGGTAAGGACAAGGAGAAGGAGAATCTGGATGAAAAAGATTTGAATAATCGCAAATCGCCTGCCAAAGACGACAAGAATAACGTCCGAGCTAGGTCCAGGTATATATTTGTTGTTTTGTTTTTTTTTATTATTATTTGATCCGTGTATTATTGAAGGTCTAGGTCGAGATCGGACCGCCGTAAACGCCGCCGCCGCTCCCCAACTCCACGCCCCACCAAAATCCACATCGGTCGTTTAACGCGCACCATCACCAAGGACCACATAACGGAGATCTTCGGCACCTACGGTCAAATCAAACACGTGGACTTCCCCAAGGACCACATCCATCAGCATCTCGGCCGTGGTTTCTGTTACGTGGAATATATGAATGCTGATGATGCGGAGAATGCCATGAAACATATGGATGGTGGTCAGATTGATGGGCAGGAGATCACAGCGGCACCGGTTCTGATACCGAAACCACGACCGTTACCGCCACGTCGCAGTCCACCACCGATGCATATGCGTCGGCCGCCACCACATCGCCGGACACCGCCGCGATTCCGGCGCCGTTCACCGTTACGGCCGATACGACGCAGTCCGCCACGGCGTCGGCCGCATTCGCGCAGCCCACCGCCACGGCGTCGGAAGCACAGTCGCTCCAGCTCGAGCAGTTCTCGATAAAACATTCTTTTTTTTTCTTTTAATTATTCAACATTGATAATGTAGATTTAATTTCGACATCAAGATAATATACAGTGTGGATTTTGAATTAATACAGTCTGTAAATGCGTCAAGTTCGGTGTGAAGCCGGCTTAAGCTCTAGTTACTTCAAAAACGGAAATTGCCACTACTGTAATATTAATAAGTAAAATAAAATATAAAATATTTCAAATTTGGTGATTTTTGTCTCGCAATTGGCGACTCTGTTTTCGTGTAATTAGGCGCCAAATTTAAAATTAATCGAAATAAGACAAAATTCGGTCAAATACGTTTCATTTTAATTCAAAACTTGTCACTGGTTTCATTTCGTTTTCAATGAATACAACAAAAGATAATAATTATAAAAATATCACAAATTGCCGTCTTTATTCTTCTACGTCATCCTCAAGGCTCAGTTTTCTTGGTTGCAACAATGCCACCCGATGGTATTTATCGCTTTTATATTTATCCTTGATGGCGCGGTGTTCTTTAAATGGTGAACTTTTGAATGTCTGATGTTGTTTCTTAATTACCGGACTTAATTGTTTCAAACTGTAACCAACTGTTTTTTGTAGTCGTATCGAGCCGATCTCCTGTTGGAATAGTGTGTGTTGTGCCAGTACCACTGAGGCTGCTGCCAATTCTGATGGATAATGTCGGAGGTAATCCCTACCTTCCAGCAGTACCAATTCACTTAAATACTTGAAGAAGGAAAAAAAACAATTGATTAAAATTTAAAAAATATGAATTATTAACAATTACCATCGCTAGACACATGATTTTGTTGTTTAATCCAATCTTCGTACAAAGGAATCGTATGAAATCCAGCATTGTTGGTGGATTCACTTCGAAATCGATCACTCTCAACATCAATTGTTCCATTTTGATGATTTGTCGGACAGTGAAAGCATCACCTGTTAGATACGACCATTCTTTGATTGTGGGCGGATAGATCTCGTCAACTTTGCCAGCTATTAACATTGCAGCCGTTCCGACCAATTGTAATTTCTCTTTTATCTACAAAACAGAATTTGATTGGTGCTCTTCTGTGTTACCAAAGAGAGACAACTGTCAGAAAAAGGCGGCAGCAAATAGAAATTCCAATGAATAAGACAAAGATCACATGATGTTCCATATTCAGATACAATTTAGGAATAGAATCTCAAAAAAAGTTGCACAAAGTACATTCTTATGTTAGAACATGTGGAATTAAATAAGTAAGACAAAGAACGAGTGATACAACAAGAGAAATGGAACCGATATAGGCACGGCGATAGCATCCTTTAGCAAATCAAATCTCTCACCCTCTCTCTATCTCAGTCTTATCCTTCTCTCCTTCTCTGGCTCTCTTGTTTCAACCTTTTGCCCTTTTCTGTTCATCCTCGATCACTTCTAGTCTCGCACTTTTTCCGTTTCTTCTCATCTCTTGTCTCATTCTTTCTTATCAGAATGTCTTGCTTCCTGTTGTTCCATTCTGTAAGTCTCAGTCAATCTCTGTCTCACTCTTCTCAATATCTGTCTGTCTCACTCTTCTCAATCTCTGTCTGTCTCACTCCTCTCAATCTCTGTCTGTCTCATTCTTTCTTATCAGAACGTCTTGGTTCCTGTTGTTCCATTCTGTAAGTCTCAGTCAATCTCTGTCTCACTCTTCTCAATCTCTCTCTGTCTCACTCTTCTCAATCTCTGTCTTTCTCACTCTTCTCAATCTCTGTCTGTCTCACTCTTCTCAATCTCTGTCTCTTTCACTCTTCTCAATCTCTGTCTTTCTCACTCTTCTCAATCTCTGTCTGTCTCGCTCTTCTCAATCTCTGTCTGTCTCACTCTTCTCAATCTCTGTCTGTCTCACTCTTCTCAATCTCTGTCTGTCTCATTCTTCTCAATCTCTGTCTGTCTCACTCCTCTCAATCTCTGTCTACCTCACTCTTCTCCATCTCTGTCTGTCTCACTCTTCTCAATCTCTGTCTATCTCACTCTTCTCAATCTCTGTCTGTCTCACTCCTCTCAATCTCTGTCTACCTCACTCTTCTCCATCTCTGTCTGTCTCACTCTTCTCAATCTCTGTCTGTCTCACTCTTCTAAATCTCTGTCTGTCTCACTCCTCTCAATCTCTGTCTGTCTCACTCTTCTCAATCTCTGTCTGTTTCACTCTTCTTAATCTCTGTCTGTCTCACTCTTCTCAATCTCTGTCTTTCTCACTCTTCTCAATCTCTGTCTCTTTCACTCTTCTCAATCTCTGTCTGTTTCACTCTTCTCAATCTCTGTCTTTCTCACTCTTCTCAATCTCTGTCTTTCTCACTCTTCTCAATCTCTGTCTTTCTCACTCTTCTCAATCTCTGTCTGTCTCACTCTTCTCAATCTCTGTCTTTCTCACTCTTCTCAATCTCTGTCTATCTCACTCTTCTCAATCTCTGTCTGTCTCACTCCTCTCAATCTCTGTCTACCTCACTCTTCTCCATCTCTGTCTGTCTCACTCTTCTCAATCTCTGTCTATCTCACTCTTCTCAATCTCTGTCTGTCTCACTCCTCTCAATCTCTGTCTACCTCACTCTTCTCCATCTCTGTCTGTCTCACTCTTCTCAATCTCTGTCTGTCTCACTCTTCTCAATCTCTGTCTGACTCACTCTTTTCAATCTCTCTCTGTCTCACTCCTCTCAATCTCTCTCTGTCTCACTCCTCTCAATCTCACTCCTCTCAATCTCACTCCTCTCAATCTCTCTCTGTCTCACTCCTCTCAATCTCTGTCTGTTTCACTATTCTCAATCTCTGTCTTTCTCACTCTTCTCAATCTCTGTCTGTTTCACTCTTCTCAATCTCTGTCTGTCTCACTCTTCTCAATCTTTATCTGCCTCACTCTTCTCAATCTCTGTCTGTCTCACTCTTCTCAATCTCTGCCTGTCTCAATCTTCTCAATCTCTGTCTACCTCACTCTTCTCAATCTCTGTCTGATTCACTCTTCTCCATCTCTGCCTGTCTCACTCTTCTCAACCTCTGTCTGTTTCACTCTTCTCAATTTCTGTCTGACTCACTCTTTTCAATCTCTCTCTGTCTCACTCCTCTCAATCTCTGTCTGTCTCATTCTTACTTATCAGAACGTCTTGATTCCTGTTGTTCCATTCTGTAAGTCCCAATCAATCTCTGTCTCACTCTTCTCAATCTTTATCTGCCTCACTCTTCTCAATCTCTGTCTGTCTCACTCTTCTCAATCTCTGTCCTTCTCCGCGCTTCACTCTCTTTTATCCTCTTCCTTATTGGCGTTTCATCTTCTCCATCTCATCCTCCTCCTCCTCCTCTCGTGTCTCATTTTCTTTTTTTATGTCCTACCCTTCCATTTTCTATTTCACTCTTCTTATCTTCTCAATCCCTTTTTCTGCTTTATTCTGATAACTTTCCCTTTGTGGCATTCTTCTTCACTCCCTCTGCCTCGCCTTCATCTCATCTTTCTGTCTCACCCTTCTTTCCCCCCTCTCTCGCTCTCTCTCTCTCTCTCAATCTCTAACGTTTTTCCCATTATCTCTCATACTTTTCTCTTCATCTCTATCAAACCCTTCTTTTCCCTCTCTATCTAATCCTTATATTATTTCCCTGTTTCATCCCCTACAATCCATTTTTCTGGTTCACACTTGAATCATTCTTTTTGGTTGACCCTTATCTGATTCTCTCTTTCTCTGTTCTCAAGCAATTTTCATTCTCTGTCTCCCTTTCCCTAATCTCCTCTAACTCACCCTTAATCGTACCTGACAGCATTTGCCCACCCTCTACACCTTTTCCTCCTAGTCTGTCTCCGTTTTGATGCTTTTCATTTCCACATTATCGAGTAAATATGAGTTTCTTTCAGTTTTAGCGAGTTCAGTAAAGTTTATGCCAAAAATGATAAAATATGGTACCATTATGGCACCCATCTGGCTGCCTTGCTTACTGAACTAGCTTTCAGTGTAATAATTTAAAGGCAAAAAGGGAGCTGTTAAGCAAAAGTTGAGGTGTCGCAGAGCGCCCACAGCACCTCAGAAGACGCCCACAACTTACCACCGAAATGTTGGACAGGAATCGGTCCAGATAATTAACGCTCAAATGAATCGTATTGTTGTCCATTTTGTACTCGTCCGCAACACAAACCAACCAATCGATCAATACACTCCTCATATTCCAATTCAGAAATAATTGCTTCGACATATAATTGAATTTCGGTAAGGCAATCTCGTGTTCGCGATCCAACAAATAATGCCAAACATTCTCGTGGTACTCATCCAAAAACGTCACATCCAATAACGAAACTTTACTGCGATAATACAGGTTTTTATTGAGTGATTTTGTAATTGCCACGATATCTTTGGGCAGTGCCACATTTTCTTTATCGTATCTCGACGATTTCATTACAATCTCCTATAGATTTGATTAATTGTGCGACAAATTCTTTGGATTAGCGGACGAGACTTACCACATTTTCGGCCGTTGTTTTCTTATCGTCAATGTACTGGTTCAATGTCTGCAGGGCGGTACGATTCTCGTAGAATTTCTTTTCGTTTTCCTGTTGTGATCTTTGATAAAAGTAGACGTTCTCGTCGATGAAATCTTCGGCAATTTGAAACGATGCCATAATAATTTGACTTGTAATTTAACACTGAAATACGCTTGGGACGAAACAACAAATACGATTAAATTCTCGATGATTTGTATTATTTTTTTTCTGATAAAATTCGTATCGAATTTTGACAAGTTTTTGTCAAAACGTCGATAAAGCGAGTTGTTTTGAAGGTGCGTTTGAAATGTCAAGTGATCATCGCAAATTTATTGTTTCAGTTGATTTTTTCGCGGTTCTTTGACCCGCAGAATACGTCCCTTTTTCTGGATTCTCCCGTATTCCTTCCTGGTCCCACACGTGCTTTTTGGGAGCTCCCTTTCTCACCTTTCTCTGTGTCTCATTCTAGTCCGTTTCACTCGATCTTATACGTCCTTCTTTCTCTCTTTGTGTGCATCTTTCTTAGTCTTTTATCTTTTTCTAAATTTTCCTCTTCTGTTTCATCCACAAAATTAGCTCCTCCGCCTGTCTTCACTTCATCCTTGTCCCTCTTTACTAGTATCCTTGTTATTGTTAGTCTTCTATTTCAATCTGTCTTCCTTCTTTCTCTTTCATCTCTCGCTCTTACTCATTTTCTTACTGCCTCTCCAATCTTTCACACGTTTTGCCAACATCCCCATCCTCTCTTATGTTTCATTTATCTCCTCTACTTCATCCTTTTAGTTTTTCTCTCTCTCTCGCCCCAGTTCGTTCATTCTTTGTTTCACTAAATTTCACCTTTTTACCATCTCTACTTTCTTTCCTTCTTTATGTTCACGATAATTCTCTTTTCATTCCTCTTTTTCCATCCTTTCACTCGATCAATACTTCTCACTCTATCGTTTCGTCTTGCATCCGTATCTATTCTCTCACTCTGACAATTCGGCCTTTATCTCCCCTTTTGCCCCCTTTCCTTTACCACATTACTATTTAAGTCTCATCGCCCTCAGCTTCTCTCTCTCTCTCTGTATACAGTTTATCTCTTCCCTTACACTTCTTGCCTTCTCTTTGTTTCGCCCATGACTTTTCTTGTCTCACCCTTGTTTTTTCCGTCTTTCTAACTCTCATTGTCTCTGTCTCACCCTTCTTTCATTCTCTCTTTTTATAATCTTCTCACTCTATCTTTTCGTCTTGCATCCGTATCTATTCTCTCACTCTGACAATTCGGCCTTTATCTCCCCTTTTGCCCCCTTTCCTTCACCACATTTTCCCATTACTATTTAAGTCTCATCGCCCTCAGCTTCTCTCTCTCTCTATCTCTGTATACAGTTTATCTCTTCCCTCACACTTCTTCTTTGTTTCGCCCTTGATTTTTCTTGTCTCACCCTTGTTTTTTCCGTCTTTCTAACTCTCATTGTCTCTGTCTCACCCTTCTTTCATTCTCTCTTCTTATAATCTTCTCACTCTATCTTTTCGTCTTGAATCCGTATCTATTCTTTCACTCTGACAATTCGGCCTTTATCTCCCCTTTTGCCCCCTTTCCTTTACCACATTTTCCCATTACTATTTAAGTCTCATCGCCCTCAGCTTCTCTCTCTCTCTCTCTCTCTCTCTCTGTATACAGTTTATCTCTTCCCTTACACTTCTTGCCTTCTCTTTGTTTCGCCCTTGATTTTTCTTGTCTCACCCTTGTTTTTTCCGTCTTTCTAACTCTCATTGTCTCTGTCTCACCCTTCTTTCATTCTCTCTTCTTATAATCTTTTTGTCTCACCTCTTTCTTTTTTGTTTCTCTTCTGTCTATGTAAGCTTTTATTATGATGTCTTTGTTACCCTTTTTCACTTCTCTCTCACACCCTTCGCTTCATCTCTCTGCTTCCCTTCTACCGTCTATCTTTCATTAACTCGATCACTCCCTTTCCTCCTTTCTGTGTCACACTTCTCTTATTATTGACCCGGTCCCTTTTCTTCCTACCACTGTTTCATCCTTACAAGCTCCTTTTTATCTTTCTCTCTGTATTTTTCTTACCTTGTTTTCCCGTTTTACATCTCTATTTACTTTGTTTGTCAGTTTTCTTTTGGAATGTTATCGGCGTTGTATTTTTGGTTGCCTACACACAACAAACTTCAACATTAAACATTGCCACTTTAATCTAGGCATGTTACAACAAAATTTCAACTCTACCGATAATAGAATTTCCTTTTATAAGCGTTTACCTAGGCAAATGTATCATGTGTAACCGCTTTTAGATTTTCAAAAATTTTCTGAACCCACCTTAACTAACCAACTCCGCATGTCTAAATATAGGAATTCAATCTTTAATGGTTTTGTACAATTTTATATAAATCAACAATTATTATTTATTACTAAATTGAATAATTCCACAAATTTGCAGAATAATTGTAACAAAAAAAATGATTAAATTGCTTAATCAATAAAGAAGTTCGTTGATCACGTACTGGATTTAGCGCCCGGCCATTTTGAATTAGTGTCATTTTCTTAATGGCTTCATTGAGGTGTAGTGTAATAATTAATTAGTAAAATCGATTAAATATACGCAAATTAATTAACTTTTTCTATTCAAATTAGCTAAAATAAACTATAATTAATCGTTTCATATAATAATCTGCAATATTTTTAAATGGTTGGTACTATTATTGTTAAACGAAATCTTGTTATTGTCTTTGATCAGATGATTACACTTTTTTTTTCGTTTTTTTTTTTGTTAATTTGTAGAAATCACAAATTCTAATCGAATTCAAATTGAATAAATAATGTCGGTACATTATAAATTCAAATCGGCATTAGAATATGATACAGTAACATTTGATGGTCTACACATATCGGTGAAAGATTTAAAAAATGCCATCATCCAACAGAAACGTATCGGAAAAAATACCGATTTCGATTTACAAGTTACCAATGCACAAACAAAAGAAATCTACGAAGATGAGAACACATTAATACCGAAAAATACATCATTATTGATTGCCCGTATACCGGTTTCGGTACAACAGAAGAAACAATGGGAAGGTTATGGTAATGCTGGCGGTGGTACTGGTACAGGTGGTGGTGGTGGTGATGGTACACCACCAAATAAGGCCGATGAAGGTGGTCCCATTGCAAAAGCCGTCGATTTGTCCAGCTTAGATGCACCAGAAGATGATAAGATCAAGGCGATGATATCACAATCGACACAGGATTACGACCCTAGCAAGTAATTATTGCTGTTTATATAGTTTTTTTACCATTCACAGGACTTGGGGCCGTATTTGCTATTGAAAATTGGAAAAATTGCGAAATTTCTATAATTTTAATGATCGGGAGTATTTATACAGGGTGTCTGATTTAAAGTGGGTAGCGGATAAATACAGGGTTGGCGAGACGATTAGCCGCATTTGAGGAATAGTTGATGACCTGACTTGATTCTCTTTCTTAAGGTATCTCGACTGTTTACTCACTTAATCCAAAGAATTTCACTTTTTGTTTGAATTGTTGACCAGCAAGACTGGGAAGGGTCCTCATTTTCCTCACAAGTAACAATAACTGACGCCTGCGCCCTTCCAAGGGAAAACAAATCCACAATCGAGGCGACTTTGTTATTCTTTCTCTTCTCTTCTGCACTAGGTCTTGAGCCTTCTCCGCTTCCTGGACTATTTTCTAGTAGCCTCATAGCAAAAGGTTGTTGTTTTAATCGCTCTACATTTGGCGGTACTAATTCTCTGCTCATATTCACCGGGTACTTTCTTGTTCCCTGAACCTTTTGATGAGTAACTTCCTGAAAATCTCTGGACATAATTTACAGTTACAGGTGGAGATTTGACACATATTTCTGTATTCAAATGAAATTCTGACCCAATTTAATGGTAATTAATGTATCAAGGGCGTTATGAGGCAACTAACAGTATACGGCCCGAGGGCGTTATGCCCATAACGCCCGTGGTGCATTCATGAGTTTATGCCATAAGTAAAAGAAACAATTTAACTTTATTTTTTTTAAATTTCTCTTTGACATCTGAAAATTCGAGGTTATGATCACATTTTTAATGACGCGCCTCAACAGTGGGCTATTATTTTTCATAACGCCATCGCAACGTCTAGTAAACAAAGCAATACTGAACCAGAGACTTTTCAGTGGTACTTGACGATATTTTCATCAATTTGCTTTCAGTTATTTGAAGATACGTGGCGCTAATCAGATGGGTGCTGTACCGCCGAATTATCGTTGTTATAAATGCCACCAAACCGGCCATTGGATCAAAGATTGTCCATTAAGTAAAGGACCGGTAAGTTTCTACTTTTTTTTCCCCATTAATTATCAAAAATTTGATTGATTTTGTTTTTGTGTAAAGGAACCAATGGAGATTAAGAAAAGTACAGGTATACCGTTAAGTTTTATGGTGCCAGTAGAAGGTCCACAAGTACAAGGTGCAATGATGACACCAAGTGGTACTTATGCTGTACCAGTACTAGATCATCAAACTTATACACAAAAACAACAACCACCATTAAATCCACCAATACAAGAACAAAAATTAGAAATACCCGAAGATCTATTATGTTCAATATGTTCAGATTTATTAACCGATGCTGTTATGATACCATGTTGTGGTAATTCATTTTGTGATGAATGTATACGTAGTTATTTATTAGATTCGGAAGATCATGAATGTCCTGATTGTCATGAAAAAGACATATCACCTGGTACATTGATACCGAATCGTTTTCTACGTACATCGGTGGCAAATTTTAAAAATACCACTGGTTATATTAAAAAACCAATCTATAAACAACTGAATAATCAACGGAAAATCGATGATGAAACTATTGATAATACAAAAACAAAAAAAGATGTAATCATTGAAACATTAGATGATGCAACGAATGCACAACAATCGGTAACTACAACCACCACAACAACAGATGATAAAAATGAAGAAAAAACGATAATTAGTGAAGCTGATTCAACCGAACAAACCAAACAGGATGATAAAACTGATAAAGATGTAAAGAGTGTTGAGACGGTTGTAACAGAAGCACCACCTGGTGTATCACCACCGACTGATGCGGCTAAAACACAAACAACAAAAATTGGGAATTATCCAAGAGATACACGTACGACTCGACAACCACCAACAACACAACAATCGAGTAAATCACGAGAGAATTCACCACGACGCCAACCACAACGTAATAACCGATCGTCACCGTTTACAGATCAAGGGTACGTCCAAATTTTTGTTCATTTAAATTGTAATAATTTTTGGATAATAGGCGAATGGAGGAACGTCCCGGTACACCAACAGTCGATGAACCCGGGATGAATACAAATCCACCGTATTCATCGGAAATACGACAATATCCAACTGGTAATATCCAATCAATGATCAGTAATGTACCAACAATACAACCAACACAAGTAACTGGCAGTGGTGGTAGTGGTGGTGGTTATTCGGGTACAATTAGTAGTTATCCACCAACAAATGGACCACCGCCGAATTTCCGTTTACCACCACCTGGTACAGCACCACCACCATACATGCCACCTGGTGGACCTTATCAAGTACCACCACGTCCAATATATGATACATCAAGACCACCAATGACTGGACCACCACCACCACCACAACCTATATACAATCCAAATTATCCACCATCAAGATCACATCATGGTCGGGGTGATTATGGGGGGATGAGTGATCGGAGGATGCGCGGCCGTACACCTTCCGGGTATTATTATTATTAGTATTATTATTTAAACAATTTTTAAATTGTTTTAATAAATAGGGTTATTGATGATCCATTAGCGGCGTTCAATCGAATGTTGCGTGAAAAAGATGAACGTGAACGTCGTGCTAAACGTAATCTACGACGTAGTTATAGTCGTAGTCGGAGTCGGAGTCGGAGTTATAGTCGGTCGCCGCGTAGAAGAAGTCGATCGCCTAGACGGCGTCTATCACGTAGCCGTTCCAGATCCTTTTCAATTAGTCGGTGAGTATTTCTTATAATTTATCAAAAAAATCAAAGATTACTTGTTTTAATTTTTGTGTGTGAATAGATCACGATCGAGATCGTATTCAGGCTCGCCACCATTTAGAGATTTCTCACCGAGACCTAGACGTGGTCCATCTAGATACCGATCACCGATTCGATCACCACCACCTAGGTATGATATGATTATTTTTTAATGATTATGTGATTTAGTTAAATTTTTTTTTTAGACATCGTTTTAAAGATAATTACCAATCGGATCGTTATCGTGATGATGATCATTATCGTGATTATATAAAGGATGATCGTGATTATAATCATCGTGATCGTAAATATTACCGTCATGGTAGTAGTGATTATTATCGTGATGAACATCGTGGTGATTTACATCAACAACAACAACAGCAACCACATAATCGTCATCATCATCATCATCAGCAACATCATCATGATAATAGACAACATCGTGATTATTATGAGAATTATGATGATGGTAATAGAAAGAAACAACAATGGAATCAGAATGTTGATAAGAGAAGTGCTGGTAATGGTAGTAATAATAATAATAGTGGAGTATTATCAACGGATAATAATACAGCAGCAGCAACAACAACAACAAGTGGATATTATCATCAACAACAACAACAACCAGAGATACATCATCAGTTTCCATCAAACAGGTACTGTGATAATTCTTGGATTGATAATTTTTTTATTTATTGTAAATTTATAGACAAATTATTTATGTTAATTAGGTTTTATTTATAAAATTGTGATTGTTTGATCTATAAGAGACTGCATCGGTTTAAATTAATCAACAATTATTTATTTATAACGCAAAAACAATTGAACAACGTTTAAGATATCTCGGCTTTTTCGTTAGATCGAAATAGTTGGTAAACTCCGTCCAAAAATTAAGTATAAAATTTCACATGTCAAAAGTACAGCTAACCTAAGGATCGAAAAAATAGTCCCTCTATTAAAATACGAAAATTTGAATTTTTTGTTATTGTATTTAACTGGAAATTAATGCAAAAAGACTTTAGAATCTCCAAAGAAATATAGAATATGGAAATTAAAGGCTAATATTTAAAAGCTACCACCAAAATATGTAAACAAACGCGTAGGGTTTTATTCAAACAGTAGTGCCACAACAAAATATTCTTTTCGTTTCAAGTAAACATGTAAAAGTTGGGAACTTTTGAAATATTAAGTTGCATAAAACCTATGATTTGCAATTTGAAATTTTATACTTAATTTTTGGACGGAGTATACCCACTTTCTTCTACCAATATAATTGAGTCTTAATCCAACTTTTTTTTACAATTCTAGAGCAAACTTTGTTTATCAACTCTTTTCAAATAAATTCTACGTGTAAACGGTTTAGCAGGGATAAGCATGTGAAATCTGCTCCCATAGATTTTTGAAAATCCTTGTGGTTGATCGATTCATTCATAACATCCCTGGCGGAAAAAAAACTATGAAAATTTATGAAAAACGTCGTAGATTTGGACATCATTTCATAAATTTTCATAGTTTTTCATAATTTTTTCATAGTTTTTTCATAGTTTTTCATAATTTTTTCATAGTTTTTCTATGAAAAATTATGAATTTCTATGAATTTTTATAATATTGATTATTTATGAATAATGAAATTCGAGCAATTTATTTATTATGCTTTATTCTTTTATTCTTTTCAAATAATATAAATGTTATAGTCCTTAAGCCACTATAGGTATGGCCGTGGCCACTAAAAGGTCGACTCAATTTTCCAACGTCTATTTATTTAATTTGATGCGGGGAATCCGATTTTTATTTTTATGGAATGGTTGGCCTATGTGCATCTAATTTTCTTTGTAAAGAAGTAGAGCTGACTACAAATAATATGTTTATTCATTATATCAGAAAAACTAATTTCTGACTTCAACTTACTTGCTACTTCAGCAATTTGGCAAGGTTCAATAATTCCAAATTGATTTACATATTAGTGAAAAACTTTTTTTTTGTCCGCCGGCGTGGACGGATCATAAGCTTCATCTGAATAGTCACTTTTTTTTAATTTACACAAATTAATTAATTTTTTTAATTTACACAAATAAATGTACGCTATCTTATAATGCATTTTTTCTGTGACAATTTAAAATGTCATATTTTATATTACGTACAGTATAACGATGCAAGCTTCAGTAAAATACTTATTTTATATACACGTATACAACTTGTTAGTTGGAGAAAATCAAGTTAAATTTCATTGAAAAATTATTATTAGTTTTCATTATGCCGAAAGGAAAGTATAAAAAATATTATGGAATGGACACTACTCATCCAGTACCACGATCAACACTTCATTGTTTTTATTTATTTTATTCTGAAATCCATTAAAGTATACCGTTTCTTGAAAAAAGGAAAAATAATATTAAATATTTTTTCGTGCTTTATCGACATAATTTTTCATAAAAATTCATAATTTTTCATAGAAATTCATAATTTTTCATAAGACTATTCCACTCATAGATATTTCGACCAATGGCGTGCCGTCATTCAACAATGAACGAAAATTTTCTATCGACAAATTTTTGTTTACAAAATTTTCTCGCCCCTGATTGACCAATCAGAACGCTCAAATGAGCAACCTACCCATTTTTTCAGCGACAAAATTTTGGCCATAGTAACGGTTACCATGAAAACAATAAACATTTTTACTGTTGTCTAAAAAAATTTAAACGTCATTTTAAAAATGTGTCAAAATAAACGTTTCGGTGTAAAATTTTTAACGGAAATAAGGGAAGATATTAAAATTGTCAAACCGTGTAACACAATAAACACGCGTTCCTCAGTGTGGAATCAATTTACGCAATTTTGTACTCAGAGAAAATACGAACTGCTTCCAATAACCCAGGTCAGTGAAATTAATGCTATTCTTGAAGACTGGGCTTTTAATATGAAAAGATTATTCGCGAAATAGTCATAACGAATATCATTCGTGGTAAAATTTTGTCTTGGCAAAATTTTCTGATTGTCTTACTCGAGTTTGTTTGCGTAGCAATTTATCTCGTGACATTTGTTAAAAAAACGAGATAAATTGCTACGCAAACAAACGCTCGTAACAATCAAAAAATTTTGCCGACAAAATTTGACCACTTATGATATTACATATGAAAATAAGAGAGCACAAAAAAAAATCACTTTTATAATTCATAATTTTTCATAAAAATTCATAATTTTTCATAGAAATTCATAATTTTTCGAATTTTTCACAGTTTTTCATAATTTTTCACAGTTTTTCATAATTTTTCATAGTTTTTCATAATTTTTCATAGTTTTTCATATGTATTACAATGTTTATAGCTACAAAGAAGAATCAATGTCCACAATGAACGGTTCAGCTTTTTGCAATATGGCAAAATTCATTTCAAATTTCTTAATTCTTCATTTTAACAAAGGAAAACTTAAATCTATAGCAAAGCAAAAAGAAGACTCCTATAGTATTCAAGTAGTAATAAAAATCTGCAGGCTCCAGGTCTAGGTTTTGCCATTGAATATGAATTGTATTTAAACGGCCATTTTCTAGAGGTCTTTAATCAGTTTAGGACAGTGAGATTCAAACTGTGTTCCGTGGAGGTGGCAAGAAAATTAACGTAAAGAGGGCTCCATATGTTACTAAAGTTTGAAGAGCACTCGTCTAAGAGAGACTCAGGAAGTCGGTTTAGATTTGTTTTGATGCAGAAAAAAATGCCTCATTGTTGCCTTTAAATTACAGATACTACTTTTTTTTAGAGTAACGTTACAAACCTATTAAACCGTTATCTTCACATTGACGGGTACCACCGGTGAATTGTTTCTAATTTTTTAGGAATATGTATTATTTTCAAATCTTCAGAGGCTCACTATCAAGCTTACAAACGTGTTAAAAAATCTAAAGATACAAAATGAATCCAATATTGAAGTCTTATCATCAACCAAAATGTATTTTACCACCACAGATTCTAACTTGATCCGACTTCTATTGTCCACTTTCAAAACCAACTCAGTGTATAACTTACCACTTGATAAATCTGACTTGATTCATTCAGCCAAATAGACGCAGCTACAGTTGCTGATTTTTTGAAGTTGCTAACATTAATTTTTAACCAAATTTTGACTTAAGTTTTTTTTTTTGAGCACCAACAGCTCAGTTCATAGGTATATTTTCTGGACAGATTTGATTTAAATAGAGAAAGAAATATAGATTAATCTATACCGATGCAGTTCATTATTTTTTCGTAGTTTAAGGTTTTAATTCACAGGATTTTACCACATTTTTCGAAACCTTTTATTTTTATTATTACTACTATTATTAAGCCATTATATTAATTAGTACGTTGTGATCAGCAAATAATTGTAATTTTCTTTTTCTTTACAAAACAGGCAATTTTGAACAAAATTACAAAATACTGTAGACTGTAAAAAGACTTGTTTAAATACTAGGGAGTAGCTCTTCAATTAAATAATTTTGTTCAAAACTCCACGCAATTTGATTCTGTTTTATTGAAGCAGTTTTTTATCGTACAATTGATTATTGTGTAATAGAGATGAACAAAACAGTTGTCTCTTTTTTATTTGACTTCTTTCGATTGTTACGTAATGCAGACCCGTGCTTGTTAAACTTTTTCTTGTGTGAATCCGTAAAAGTGTGATTTTTGTCTAGCGACATTGTCACAATTTTAATAGTAATTTTTTAATGAAAATATTGTTCATCTCTATTGTGTCGTAGTAATTAATTAGTGATTGGTCAGTACCAAATTTGCTGTGCCATAATCATAAAAATAGTACCTGATTTGTCATGACTGTGATAATTTTTTGTGATATTTATCTGATTATGCTTATTGTAAATTGAGAATATTTCTTTTAATTGCTTGATTCACAGAGATATTCTCAAAATAATTCGAAATTTTTATTGTTATATTGTTCTACGTTCTTTATTTTGACTTGAATTATCAGACTTTCTTTCCAGCAACAAATTTTTGATACAGGAAAATGTAAAAATAAAGCGTTGAAATTTATACTAAACCAAAAAAAAATATAACTGCAAGCAAACAAATAAACCATTGAAGTCGAAATATTTTTATTTCAATTGAATGATGGACTGAACTATAGTTTTCAAGTTTGTTTTAGGTTTATTATCTTTAGGACACACAACAATCAGGAAACATTCAAAAGAAAATCAACAGAAAAACGAGCCTCTCCGGATTGTCTGTCTCTTTTAAACTGCTCTAAATCTCTAATAGGAAAACAAGCAGCGAACAGTTTGTTATTTAATTTAAAAAAAACAAATATTTTTGCAACAATTCCACATGTAATTTTGCACGATTTTTCTTTGAAATCTCCACGAAATTGTTGTAGAAATATACCAAAAAAAAAATTGGTTTGCTTTTTTCAAAAATAATCGTTAAGTTTCTCATTTATTCTCCAAATAATCCAAACGAATTCCTCTAATTATTGTCAATTCTCTTTATGTTTAGGTATCCACCACGAGATTACGCCGCTTACAAACCGGACATTGTACCGAACCCGTCTAGTCAACAACCACCACCACCATCAACAGCTGTTGTGCGTCATTTCGACGATGTAGCACCGCCGGGTGTCGAAGAACCACCAGTGCCCGGCTTAGAACCACCCCAACCACGTTACGATGAACGTTACACCAGTTACAGTCCACAGAAACGTGACGATAAATCAGCGATTGATAAAAAAGATAAAGAAACGAAAAAACGTAATAGTCGCAGTCGTAGTCGTAGTTCATCGATTAATAAACGTAACAAATCGAAATCGCATGATTCACGCGGCAGTAGCCGTGAACATCAACATCGTAAAAAACGACGCGACAGTTCCACCGATCGTAAACAAACCAATTCGGAGGATGATCGATCCAAGAAGAATAAAGATAAGAAGAAGAAACGCGATAAAAAAGATAGTGATAAGAAGAAGCGGAAAGATAAAAAGGAGAAACATAAGAAAGATGACAAAGAGAAGAAGCATAGAGATGATGATGACAAGAAGGAGAAAGTTGAGGAGGCGCCGCCGGTTAAAAATGATGAAAAAGTTGAGGAATTACAAGAAACCACCGAAGCTACAACAATTACAGAAACTGTACAAGAAGTCGAAAAGACTAATTTGTACGATGATGGTTTATTGGATGGTGTCGATACAACGGTGGTCGAAAGTTATGGGAAGATTCCTGAAAAAACTGAAGATTTCGATACAACTCCCGCAACAACAACGATAAAGCCTGATGTTACAGAAAAAGATGCAGAAGAAGATGAGAAAGATATTCTACAGATACAGACAGATATTGATTTGAAGACAGAAATCGATAATAAAAACGAAATGTTGGCGAATTTACCGGAAAAATCCAAATGGGAAATTGATGAAGATCTACCGGTAACAACAACAACAACAACTCCAATCAATCCAGACCAATTGAGTCCGAAAGATGCAATCAAACTCGACGGTAAAGATAAATCTAGTGGTAAAGTAACGAATGAAGTATTGAAACGTGCTGAAAACGCTATATTCGCTAAAGCAATCAATGCAATACGTCCAATTGAAATTAAAAAGATTAGCATAGATCGTGCTAAATTATATTCAAATGAAATTGATGAGAATTACGACAAACAAGAACAGTTGCAACAGCCCCTACAACCACCCGAAGATGAAACAATACCGGGCGCTAATCCAGCACCGCCTGTTTCTCTACAACCAACCCAACAACAACAACAACAGCCGAGAGTTTCAGTAAAAGATCGTCTTGGTGTTAAAGTCGACGATAATAATGAACGTATCATAAAGATTGATCGTAACAAATCGAAGAGTGTGTCGCCGTTTACACGACGCGGCAATGAAATGGCACGTAATTACGGTATCGGTGAGCGACGTGTTGAATTGGTTGAACGTCGCCGTTTCGATGATCGTTCCCGTCCACACAATCGCAACTATCATCCGTATCGACGCGACTACCACCATCATCACTATCACGATAAACAGCGGCGCGATCACAACGAACGCGATCGTAAACATGAACGTAAAGAACGTTCAAAGAGCCGCACGACGAAAACACGACACACCAACACCAATGATAATGATAAACGTAGGAAACGTACAACACGATCACGGAGTGATAGTGATCGTGATAAGCGCCATAAGAAAGAGAAGAAACTCAAAAAAGATAAGAAACATAGTAAAGATGATGATGGTGGTGGTGGTGGTGGTGAGAATGTGAATAAAACGAAAGATGATAATAAAGAGGAGGTGAAACCGAAAATTGTTGATAATAAACGTAAACCAACAATTGATGAGGCGAATTTTGAGCCGGATTATGATCTAGAAAGCGAATCAGAGAAAGATGAGAATGCGGCAACAAAAAAAGACAAAGCGGCTGTGGCAGCGACGGCGACGACACCGGCGGTGGCAGCTACCGTTAAAGTTGACGACAAGAAATCGAGTTCCAGTTCGGATTCGTCTGATTCGAGTTCGGATGATGAACGGCGCAAAAAACGCCACAAGAAGCATAGAAAAAAGAAATCGAAAAAAGATTCGAGTTCGAGCAGTAGTAGCAGTGATACGGAGACGAGTGATGATGATCGGGATAAACGTAAAAAGAAACACCGCAAGAAGCAGAAGAAGAAGAAGAAATCTAAGCATAAGTAATTGAGGATTGAGTAGGTTCGTTTTTTTTAATTTGTTAAAACTTCATTAACGTAATTAATAATGTATTTCATCGGCTTTTTTGTGTATATTTTGTGGAAAAATAGAAAACTATATTCGACGTTGATTATTTCTTTTTACCTTTCTTTTTCTGGTTAGGTTTGATGCGTTTACGCACTCCGATCGTGCCTTCTTTATCATCACCATCATCATCGTCGTATTTCTTCCGTTTACCTTTCTTATCGTTGAGATCCTTGATATCGGCCCGGGCGATCTTCTGCGCCTCCATGACGCGCTCCTGTAACGCCATCACTTCATCTTCTTCTGTCTTGTACAACGGCAATTTCTTTCCGATCAGATGTTCGATCCTTTGGTACAATTCCACGTCGTACTGCAACACAATTTCTGGTTAAAAATCGAATTAGTATTGGAATTTCGGTTGGTACTTGTGTCACGAATGTGATGGCTTTGCCCGATCGGCCAGCACGCGCCGTCCTACCAACACGATGGATATAATCTTTACTGTGTGTGGGTATATCGAAATTGATGACAACATCCACATGGGGTATATCCAAGCCGCGACTCGCCACATCTGTTGATATCAGAATCGAGCGATTCTTCGCCTTGAATTTGGTCAGCGAGGCGAGCCGTTTATTCTGCGACATTTGTCCGTGCAACGGTATCGCAGTCAGACCCAAATGCCGCAACAGTAAAGCTGTCCGCATCGTATTATTGCACGTTGCACAAAAAACCATAAAACTATTACCGGCCATTTCGTTCAAAATATGCACCAGATACACATCTTTGAATTTCGACGGTATAAACACGTAGAATTGTTGCAATTTATCAACGGTTTGATATTTACTGGACACCTCAACTTTGACCGGATCTTTCAGGCATGCTCGCTGTAATTTGTTGACTTTCTTCGTCATCGTCGCCGAGAACAGAAACGTGCGCCGTTCGCGCGGTATCACCTTCAAAATCTTATCGACTTCCACCTCGAAATCCATGTTCAAGATACGGTCCGCCTCGTCCATCACCAAATACTTGATCGCCTTCAAATTGAAACCTTTCGTGTTCTCTAAATGGTCCAACAGTCGGCCCGGCGTCGCGATTATTATGTGCGGCTTCTTCATCAACACCAGACCCTGCGACACCATATCCATGCCGCCGACGATCACCGCCGTTTTAACGCCGATATTCGCGCCCAACGCCTCGAATTGTTCGCTAATCTGAAATGCCAGTTCGCGTGTCGGTGTTAGAACCAGAGCGAAGTAGCGCTGTGGATGTTCCAACAATGATTGGAGGATTGGTAGAGCGAACGCGGCCGTTTTACCGGACCCAGTCTCGGCCAGACCGATCACATCTTTGCCTTGTAGCGCCAATGGGATGGCTTCACGTTGGATTTTCGACGGTTCCTTCCATTTTAATTGTTCGCATGCCGTACATAGAGCATCGACCAGGCCCTAAAATTGCAACAATTTGTCGATATAGGTTAGAACACGTGGATGGGTTTTTTTACCAAATCTTTCCATGTTACGGGTTGTTCTTCGGTTGTTGCAGGAGTAGTCGACTCGATTTCCTCCGAATCGCTCATTTTTGCTGTAATAATTAATAAAACACTGCGACAACAACTTATAGTTGCAACCAGCAAAAATAAACAAATTTTGAGGTTAGCTGTCAAAAACACGAGGTTACCAACAACGTTGCGAAATTTACATTAAATTATATAAAAAATAAAATAATTCCAAATGATTAAAAATACATCAGTAATAGTACAACTTTTGATATTATTTTGAAGTTTTTCATCAATTTTTGTTCAACAGTTTGTTAAAACCGGTGTAAATCAGTAGATTTAGAGAAAAATTTAAATGCGGCAATACTAAAATTTGCATAATTGTCAAACTTCAAGGTCGCGCAGTTATTAAGTCGCGTTCACATTGCGTACGCCGCGTTTTCGCTATAATTGCAAAATTATTACAACAATGTTTTATCGCATTTTTACTAAAAATCAATTGTTGAATCTATAATATTTCAGTAGAGAGACTCTTTGGGTAAACTTGTAGTGAATTGCAAACAGTTCTTAGAAAGGCAGCTTTATTGTGGGGTGGTTTGGTGGTACAACACCTGTCCCTTTCAAGGGCGACTACCTGCCGGTTCTTTTCGATTTCATCCAGGCAACGGAAACGCACCCAGCAACACACATATGGGGAGAGGTCTTTGTCCTTTGATCGTTTCGCTTCCTCAACTTTCAATTTCACATCATCCGCAATTATAAAAATATCAATTTTATAGCTTTTAGACCGGGGATTTTTATATTTTTTTTGTTGTTAGGAGAAAGAGAATTTAAAATAGATCAACATTATTTCGAATTAATTTCGTTTTTAGTGCATTCAAATTGAACTTCCGGCCCAAGAAGTTCGTGACCAAATTGGAGGAAATTAGTAGTAATTTCCGAAAATTAAGGGATTCTGGGCCAATTTCGAGGAGTGTTTGTCGTGATTCTTTTGTAATTTTCGTTTTATTTCTCGATTAAAACGTAAGATTCAAATAAACGTATCGTATCTGAGCTGTTATCAGTCACGCTACAAGTTGAAATAATTGCATTATAATTCTAATGTAACACAGTATATTATCCAGACACTAAGGAGGTTTAACGATAAATTAGTATGCTTAATAATCGTAACTACAGTAATAATAATAATATTAAACTGGAAGGAGTTAATTGGAAATAATTTCAAATTTACCGCCATAATCCAGGGATTTTTGTATTAACCCCAAATCGTTTTGGTGCAAATAACATGAATCAAGCGATTTATTACAACGATTTTCATAGAATTGCACCAATTTCCACGAGTTTTTCAACAATTTCTGCATCTATTCCTCAAAATCGGCGTAATTTTAAGGCGATCAACAGGGACTTTATTTATCGACAATTGGTAGTAACGCTACAGCAACTCGCGTTATCCTTGTTTAATCCGCAATAAACGCGGATATCGCGATTTTCAAAACTAGCTCTTCAATTCTAGTAGCTTATGGTCGAGAATCGCCTGCCAGATTCCCGTTAATATACAAGGAAAGACGAGTACCTATTTTGGTAATATGACACGACATACGTCGCTAATAGCTAAAGAGTGAGAGAGAGATAGTTTGATTGAAGAAAATCCCAGTCGACGTCAAGTTCATGATTCGTGTACTTCTTGTTTTCTCGTGATTTCCATAAACAATTTTGTATAAAACAGTTGACAAAAAACAACGTACAATTGACGAAATTTCAAATTATTAAACGAATTTAATTTAGTTTAAGTGTTGATTAATTGGTAATTAAGAAAATTTCGTGTATAAATTTGAATTGAGTGGAGAAGAAAAAAACCCAACATCAAATTCTAGACGGTTCGTTGTTCGTTTGTGTTTTGTCTCCTCTCAACGATGGTGTGATGTTATTAGATAGTTATTTGTGCAGTGAAACAATCGAAAATCGGGATTTACAAACAATTACTAGTTTTGACAGTTGACAGGTTTTTTTTTTGACAGAAAATTTCCAATAATGAGTGATTAGTTGTTTTTTTTTAGTGTTGTGTGTTTGTGTTTTTCTCCAATTAATTTCGCGTGCTAATTGACGGAAAGATGGCATCAAATTCATCATTCGATCCGAAAGTGGTGATGGCCAAAGGGAAACGTACAACGGCATCGTATGTGCATGCTGATTGTTCGAATTCACCGTGTCCGCAGCATTTGAATGCTGTCCTTGATGTGCTGTTGAATCCCTTCAAGCCGATTGATGAATGGGAAACAATAGAATGGTGTAAATGGTTGATGGCCGGTGGGCGAACACCTGATGATTTTGCTCAAATCGGTAACTAATTGGCTACTTTCTCGTTAATTAATTTCGACAATTATTCCACACACACACGCGTATACAATCAAACAAAAAAAAAACTTTCACTACCGATCTCATTGATTTGTTTTTTTTTTTGTTGTTTGGTGAAAAGAAATTTCGTAAAATAATTAGAGAAAGAGGGAGATGAAGGCGATGATGGTGGTGGTATTTGGTAAAAAACTAGAATCACCAGGAAATTGTTCATTTTACTCGGTTACAACGACCTTGATTAGCCTTGAAAATACCGGGGCTATCACTCAAATCAATTGTAAAAGTATTGCGAAAATTCCTATCAATAACTACAGGTCGGACGGACGATTTCCACTGATAAATAGACCATGGGCGTAGTTATTAATTTCAAATCCTCAATTTTTTGCCGATATTTATGTCAATAGTAACGCAAAAATTTCCAGTGATTGGTAACACTGTCTTGGTATTATAGTGAATTCAGGGACCAAAAGGTAACTAGATTTGACAGACTTGTCGTTAAACAAAGTACATAATGTCGGTAAAATAGGAAACATACATATGTAAACAGAGAAATCATCAGAAATAACACTAGATTCAAGCGTACCAACCGCAAACTAGTAACCCTTTGGTTCGTTTATATACTATCTAAATCTACTCTTTGAGTTTATGATTCCAAATGGCAGAAATGTTACCAACCTATAAAATGTCTCGTTTATAGTGGATTCAGGGACCAAAGGGTTACTAGATTTGACAGACTTGTTAAACAAAGTATATAATGCCGGTAAAATAGGAAACATACATATGTAAACAGAGAAATCAGCAGAAATAACACTAGATTCAAGCGTACCAACCGAAATCTAGTAACCATTTTGTTCGTTTATATACTATCTAAATCTTAGTCTTTGAATTTATAATTCCAAATGACAGAAATGTTACCAACCTACAAAATTTCACGTTTATAGTGGATTCAGGGACCAAAGGGTAACTAGATTTGACAGACTTGCCGTTAAACAAAGTACATAATGTCGGTAAAATAGGAAACATACATATGTAAACAGAGAAATCAGCAGAAATAACAGTAGATTCAAGCGTACCAACCGCAAACTAGTAACCTTTTGGTTCGACTAAATACTATCTAAATCTACTCTTTGAGTTTATGATTCCAAATGACAGAAATGTTACCAACCTACAAAATTTCACGTTTATAGTGGATTCAGGGACTAAAGGGTAACTAGATTTGGCAGACTTGTCGTTAAAAAAAGTATATAATGCCGGTAAAATAGGAAACATACATATGTAAACAGAGAAATCACCAGAAATATCACTAGCTTCAAGCGTACCAACCACAATCTAGTGACCCTTTGGTTCGACTAAATACTATCTAAATCTAGTCTTTGAGTTTATAATTCCAAATGACAGAAATGTTACCAACCTACAAAATTTCACGTTTATAGTGGATTCAGGGACCAAAGGGTAACTAGATTTGACAGACTTGCCGTTAAACAAAGTACATAATGTCGGTAAAATAGGAAACATACATATGTAAACAGAGAAATCAGCAGAAATAACACTAGATTCAAGCGTACCAACCGCAATCTAGTGACCCTTTGGTTCGTTTATATACTATCTAAATCCACTTTAAGTTTATGATTCCAAATGACAGAAATGTTACCAACCTAAAAAATTTCACGTTTATAGTGGATTCAGGGTCCAAAGAGTTACTAGATTTGACAGACTTGCGGTTAAACAAAGTATATAATGCCGGTAAAATAGGAAACACACATATGCAAACAAAGAAATCACCAGAAATATCACTAGCTTCAAGCGTACCAACCACAATCTAGTGACCCTTTGGTTCGACTAAATACTATCTAAATCTAGTCTTTGAGTTTATAATTCCAAATGACAGAAATGTTACCAACCTACAAAATTTCACGTTTATAGTGGATTCAGGGACCAAAGGGTAACTAGATTTGACAGATTTGCCGTTAAACAAAGTACGTAATCGTCGAATAATAGCAAAATTACATATGCGGCAAAGAAATCACCAGAAATATCACTAGATTCAAGCCTAACAACCAACATCTAGTAACCCTTTGATTTGTGAATATACTGTACGTTTGTGAGAAATTTAGGGACTTTTAAGATATTGAGTTGCACAAAATTATAAACGCAAAGTTTGGATGAACTATACTTTCTTTTTTTGATGGATGAAAATCGCCAACGTAGCTGGATCAGTTCCAGCGGATTTGATCGATAGTCTGCAGTGTGCCGCTCTACTTTTATTGTTTGTGTTACTATTTGCCTAAGGCACGCTCTAATAATTACCTAAAACTGGTAAATTTGCCAAATTTCACTGTGATGGCATAAAGGAAATGTTTTTTTATTAACAAGAAGCACACACACAAAAAAACAAAACAGGTTTAATGTCTTATAATTATAATAATTAAAAGGTTCTAGGTAATAATTTGCGTTTATAACAGTTGAGCGGCTTTATTTATTTAAATAATCCAACATTTCAATCAAAGAACTTTATAGTTTCTTAGTAATGTTTTATTCTAAATAAATTTTGTTATAATCCGCGTTTTAGTAATATTTAGAGGAAAAAGACTTATAAAGATGCCAAGATATATTGGCAGATTACACAAATTTCGCCGTCCTTTCGTTAAAAAAAAATAAAAGTTAATCATTATTTATGACTAAATGTCGGACATTGAAACTATTACTATAGAGCGGAATAGATATTCCTATTTAGTACTTTTTGAACATGGATACTAGTAACCGCAAACAAGGATTCATTAATATTTACTGAAGACGTCCGCTCTTTAGTAATCTTAAATAAGTAGTATTAATATAGTAGTTGCATATATCCGTTCGTTAATGATTACAGTTTGGGACCTCGTACAGCTTGCCTTGTAGGACGCCAATTTTTTCTGTGTTTATTTATTGAGCATTAGGCATTGGCGTTAGGCAAGATTTTATTGTTATATAATTATGTAAATAGAGACGAACTGTACTGTCCGCTCTGTAATGATATTTAATCTAATATAATAATTATATGTATCCGTTCATTGATGATTGTTAATTAGGATCTTGAATACAGTTTACTGTGTTAAAGGCTAGTTTACATGCTGTGTGCTCTTTGAACATGGAAGTCACTGGCGGCAGACATATTTAAACTAATTTAGTAGTATCCGCGTATTAATAATTATTAAAAAGAATTTCAAACACAGTCTTCCTCGTAGAACGTAGGCCAATTTTTATATAGTATATTCACGGACCAGAGGTTCACTAGATTTCCGTTGGTACGCTTGAATCTAGTGAGATTTTTGGATTACGTACTTTACTTAACGACAAGTCAGTCAAATCTAGTAACCTTTGGTCCTTGAATCCACTATACTATCTACTAAATTCAAAGAGTTCCTAGATTTAAGTTGGTATTTTGAAAATAGTGATTTATTTGTTTGTATCTATATCGCCGTTTACAATCCTGGGAGTACGTACTTTGTTTAATGAGACATCTGTCAAATCTAGTAACTTTTTGGTTGGTGAATTTAGTGTACTCACTTTTTGAACATGCACACTGCTGGTGGCAAACAAAAATGCGTTATTATATAACGATATAAATAGAGGGCAATACGAACTGTATACGCCCGCTCGATAATGATCTTCAATTGATCTTAATTTAATTTAATAATCCGTCCACTAATGATGATTAATTAAAATTTCGCATAGATTACAATGTTAGAAACTAATTTTAATACCGTGTACTTTTTTTGGATATTGATGCCAGTTCTCTTAGTGATGCTCAATCGATTTTAAGTAAAAGTAAAAAAGGTAAATAACCTGTTTCTACCAAAAAATTCTGTTTAAAATTGACTCATTTGTTATCGTCTTTAGAATTCTTCAAATCGTGAATATGCTGAAAGATACACGTAGCTAATATGTTAATTTAATTATTTATAATCATAATAATTTATTTATAATGATTTATTTGAGAAAAAGAAACACAAGAAATGATTAAAAAAATTAGGTCAATGTTTTCGTTGGTTTTTAGTGTGTGTTGTGCGTACATGGAAATCAACAATTTTTTGTTGTTGTTACAATGTATCTTTGAATTAATTGATCAGTTGCGAATTTAAACTATTTTTTTTTTTTAAATAATACAACTTATAAAGGTCATTGTCCAACCAAAAACATACGACACACACACATATACACGTAGGTACCATATAATAAATGAACGTTAAAAAACGTTACCAAAATACCAAAAATATCAACCGGACAAGTCATCATCACCATTAAATAATGGTAATAATAATAGTAACAATAATAATAATACAATATTAAAATAACAATTAGAAGAATGAGATTTAATGATTTGTAATTGTTAAAAATTGTTATTAATTTCGAGCGCGATAGATAGTTTTTAATTTAATGATGATGATGATGATAGAGGTGAATGTAATCTAGACGGTCACAGATTTTTCGGTGGAGGTGCTTGTACGGTGATGGCCTGTCTGTTGTTCATGTTGTTGTTGTTGTTGTTGTTTGTGGTGTCTTCCTCTATGCTATAAACTTAAGTCAATATATGCAATTAATTATTTATATGTTGATGGATTGAAAAACAAGTTAACGTACTTAATAATAATTATTAAAAAACAAGGTCATTTTGTTGCCCTTCATCTATTTTAAATTATCAAATAATAGTTGTAGAAGAGGGGAGAGATAGAGTGAGGAAAAAAAGTACGATTGGCATGAATAATAAATGGCAATTATCCAAAGAGGTTCTTTATAAATTGTTTATAAATAGAGAGCGGATAGTTACATCATGAAATTTTCAAATTATACATGTATGCAATATTAGCACATATGTTAATTTATTTTGTATTTGTATTTCTAATATTTGTTATCAAATAGAAATATTACAATTTAAATAAGTAAGACAAAGATCGATTGTCCTTTTCTTACTCGTTACAAATTCAATGCTTCTAGTTTAATAACAACAAAGAACTCCACTTTGTATGTTTTCTGTTTTGCCAAATTCACACGAGGACGATAG